>JAOXYD010000009.1:13421425-13434343 GCA_028565735.1 Pinacopodium congolense | reverse complement strand
AATTATCTCAAAAAATTAATTAAACATATTGTTATTTAGAATTTAGAGTTTGGAAAATGATAAACAAATTTTTTTATCCATACATATATGAAACTTTATTTAACCTGACGGGTTAACCCGCGTTGATCGAATCTGAATTTGACCAAATTTGAACTCCACCCGACCTGAAATTGATTCGAATCCAAATTAACCCGACCTGAACTTGAAAACCTTTCAACTCGAAATGACTACCTAAACCCAAATTGTTGTTGATTTGAAATGACCCGAACCCAAAATAACCCAACTCAACCTGACCCACCCAATTGACATTTTTACCTATTTACCTAAAAAATCCGAATTTACCAAACCCAACCTGATATCACTCGACTTACTATCTTCTTGTTCCTCTTCACAAATTCATGATTACTCGTTTCCATTTATCTGCTTTATCTGCTTCTTCTTCTTAACTTGCTTCTTCTTAACTTTAATATAGCTCTAACACATTCTCTTCACTTTCGTCCCTATCCCATCCTTCTTTTTGCTTTAAACCTAGGTCATCTCTTATATCCCATTTCTACTTTCTACTATCATGTTTAATTTTATGAATAAAAAATGGGTATCTTTATAGATGACACTCTTTATTAGTTTAGTGTAAAGCTGAGTTCCATTAGCTTCCATTATACGAGTATATAATGGTAAAAAATATATACACTACCTGTTTTACCCCCTAAAAATTTAACAAAAAAGACAAAATTACCTCTGGGGAGCCAAGAGGCCAACTCCCCAAAAACTACGTATTTTTTTCCATTAATTATATTAGTGGAAAATTAATAGAATAAATCTATTAACTTAAATGGAATCAATTATATAATTATAATCTTTAAATTTAAAACTTTTAAAGATTAAATACTGAAATAAAGATTTTCAAAAGAATAGGTATTAAATGACCTATGATCCCTTATTTAAAAATATTTGTAAAATATGATTAATTTATAATAATAATAACAACAATAATAATCATCATCGTTATCATAATCAGAATTTGTTATAATATCAATTAATTTAAATTGAAAGGACATGAAATAATAATAATTAATCTTCCAATCTCCTTCATCTTTGGATTTTGTAGTTGAAAAACTCGAGATGTATGGAGGGACGAGATGACATTTTCCCAATGTCCACAAAATGTTCCGACCTAATAATCACGTCCAAGTGAAGAAAACAAAAATATGACAAGTGTCATTGAGGAATTAAACAGAGTACTCAATCAGCATGAAACATAAAAAAAATGAGCATGAATATATACACAAAAATCAACAAAAATCTTTCTTCCTATGCAAGTCGCGAACACACAGAATAAAAAGAAGGAAGCCACGTGGATTTCTATTGCTTTCATTTAAAAAATTTATGTTTATATTAAGGTAAAAAATATATATAATGCAAAAAAAAGAAACTTTTAAAAATAAAATTTATTAAAATTTTTTTAGTTGTTTTAACAAAAATTGTTATTAAAATAAGATGAAAACAGCAGTGTTTAGTTTAACTTTTGATTTTGATTTTGATGTCTTATTTTTTTAATTGTAAAAATTAATTAAAAAACATATTAATACAGTACAAAAATTGATAAAGAAAACACAATTATCAATATAAAAATACAACAATCACAATACAAAATCACAACCTACAACTCAACTAAACATACAAAAGTCTTTTTTTTTAATTTAATATCATACATTTTAAAGTAATTTAAATAATAAGTATATCGTTTTAAATGAATAAAATCATAACAGATAAAAAAACATTTTATTTCTGAAAATTCAAATTTCAGCTATATAATAAAAATCAGAATTCCATCTCAAATTAAGGGGAAAAAATAAATTCCATCAACTCTTCTATGTATACGATTGAATTATTATAATGATCCATAATCAGTAAACAGCCAAAAAAATATTTAAAATCATAACCTATCATTCAACTACATATACCTTATATCAACAAAAGATTTAGATGTATTGAACAAATTTTAACAATTCCAATAATAAACTAAAACAGAACCACATTTTCATTCATACAGATAGATAGATAGTAAACTAGGGCGTTTGATAAAATTTTTGGCTATAATTTTTTGTTGTGGATGTTATATTTTTGTATTGAATTTTGCGTATTTTTATAAATTTTTGTATTGTCTGTCTTGATTTCTGTGATGTATTAGAGTGTTTTTTTTTTCGATTTCTGTGATGTTCTTTATTGATTTTTGTGTTTAAAAAATCCGAAAACCAAATCCGAAAACCGAAGCTGAACCAAACGGGGGTTGTTCTATTGGATTTTTTAGTTTTGTTTTGATTTTTAACTTTTTTAAATGCAAAAATAATTAAAAAACAGTGCACAAATAAAAAAATAACATACTAATATAATGTATAAATTAAAAAAATAATATAAAAATTAAAAAACATAAAATTCAATATAAAAATAAAATAATACAACTAAAACTCACAAATAAAAATTGAATTGAACGGACTAAGAAAAAGATTTTAAGGAAATAACAAGTGAAACACAATTCTCAACTCTGCCTAGAAGATTAACCAAAATCAAAAGACAAAACATCCTAAAGACCTCTCAAGACTTACTGCCTTAAGCTTATGTTCAACTAGATGGTGTTTCAGAAGAAACTGAATAAGAAAGGATGACTGTAAGAGAATTAATGGTTAAAACCTAGGGTTTAAAAAGCAAAATATTTTCTGGGTTCTTTTCCTTTTTATTCCTTCCAAGAGCTTGCCTTAGCATCCACACTCTTGAATCACTAGTTTTAGAGGGACAAGAGTAAGAGCTGAGTCTTTGTTCTTGTTGTTGTCTGTGAATGGAATTGGAAGGCGTAGATGTGCCTCGAAAAGGAGCTTTTGCAGAGCAGGTGCACGTGTGTCCCAGTATCCAATGTTCATCTCTGCAGGTTCTTCCATAATTCTTAATAAAAACCCTAGCCACAGGGACTTGGGAGAAAATTTTTAGATATATTAAAAAAGCCAACCAACAAACAGACACAGCCCTAGTTATGCCCATAACTCCCCATCTCTTTTGTTTCTTCAAGCCATCATCATGAATTCCCACTTCTCCCCACCAACCATCGAACAAACAGTAACGTCAAAATCAACCCTTTTCACTTCTACCTCTTTTGTATGCATACACAAGAAATATTGGAGAAAAACGAGAGAAATTTTTGATAATGTATGTAATTATATGCTGCAAGAAAATCCCATGTTGGGGAATTTGAAGTATTGATTAGTTAACTTGAAAATTTTTCAATCTTTCTACTATGGTTCTCTATTCTCTACTGCCTACCAGGAAAATTTGACAGGTGTTTAGGAGTCGTGAAACAGAAGTACAGAACCTGAAGCTCAAAAGGGTCTGCAGATAAGAAAAAGAAGAGATTGGTATCAATTTCTTTTTCATTCTTTTTCACAAAGAATGAAAGGTTTAATTATCAGGCAAGTTATCAGAGATGCAACATAAGAATTTTATATATAGAGAGAAATTGAAATCTCATCTCCTACATCTAGTTTGATGCTTCATCTTTAAGCAAAATCAATGGATGAGATACCATGAACAAAACCCACAATAGATCCATAATTTCTGTATACTATCTTTAATCAAAAGCAGATAATGACCAATACCACGATCAACATTCTCAAAGATAGCCTAACTTTTGACAGAGGAAAAAAAAAAAGAAAAGAAAAATGAAGATGATGATTATGGAAAGTAAAAAAAGAAGAGAAAGCACAAGTTTCTACTTGCTTGCTGTTGCTAATAAGAAGGACGACCAGTGGCCCAGTAAGCTTCAGTCGGAAGTTGCACCGAATTCAGAAGATTTTGAGGCAACCCTTGAAAGACTGACGCATTGGGATCTTGCATTAATTGTTGCTGCTGATTCTGCGGCCCAACAGGCGACTCCAACGGTGCACTTCCGGCTACTGCAACCGGCGGCTGCGCCTCATCCTCCTCCTCCAACGGCAGTCTCTCGTATGCAGCATTTCCAAAAGACGCAGCCATAACTACCACCGGACCTGACGCCAGAAGTGGACCAACCACGCTTCCTCCAACCACTTGTCCCTGTCCACCTGCTAAATATATAGTCAACCCGGAGGCAGCTGGAGGAGCTGGTGGCGGCAAGAAGGAACCAGAAAGTGATAAAATCTCGAATCTTCCATGTAAAGTTACTACAGCTCCTGGTGAAGCCGGTTGCCTGAGGTTGACGTTAGTTACAGTCCCAGTTCCACTCAAAATGCAAACTCCTCTTTGTCTGCGCCTCGCAAAAGTTGACACACTCTCCATGATGTCGCATCCATTAGCGATTTCCATGATATGGGATCGAAGGGCATTGGCGCTATCTCTCGTGACTATAATTGGTGGTTTGGGCTTGTTCTTGGAACCCGGAGGTCTTCCTCTGGGTCTTCTTGTCATCTCGCCTTCTCCTCCTGATGTTGCTGGGATTATTTCTTTTCCTTCCTTTGTGTTTGGAGTTGTTATGGAGATCTCATCGTGCTCTCGCTTTTGACCGCTGTGTTCATCTTCTGAATTCTGCTGTTGATGGTGCTGAAATTGATGGTGGGGATGTAAGTGAAGGTCGCTGGTGTGGAAAGGAGGAGGAAGAGGACGACCATGGGCTGTAACTGGATTCATTTCCTTTGATTCTTCTGATTAATTACAGAAAGACAGATTCTTTGACTACTTCCCTCGTACCCCTTTGCTTCCTTAAACACCTTCTACACTTACTTACCTTGTTTGAATTTGATGGATCAGATATCTTCTTACTAAACCTTCAAGAAAAGAGAGAACTTTCAAGCATCAGCCACCAAAAGTTCAGCTGAATCAACCCCATCTTTCTTCACTCCACCTCTCATGTGAGTAAAAATTCTGCTTTTCTTCTGTTGTTTCAAGTGTATAACTCGTGGTTTTAAGAGTTTTGGAGAGGAAATGAAGAATAAGAAGAAGAAGAAGAGAAGACTCAGATAGGTAAGAGATAGATAGAGAGACAGAAAGAAATAGAGACAGAGTGATGGAAGAGATTCTTAGTCTTTAGAGACTTTTGAGAGGGTAGAGTGAGTCAGTGTTTGTTCTTTGGTTATAGCGGGTGTTGGGTTAGGGTTAGATCAAGGGTCTTTGGTTCGATGATGGGTTTAGTTTTGGTTAAGACAGCGTGCTTATGGGCGGTGTCTGGGCCCTACTGCTTCCCCCTTTCACTCTCACAACAAAACATGGGACGGTCCCAACACCCCATGTTCTTTTTATCTTCTTCTCTCTTGTCTTAAAAACCCTCCCCCTTTGGAGCTGAAGTCTCTCCTTCTTTTGCTCCCTCAAGCCACACTTCTTCCTCTCTGCAATCTCCTCATATAATCTTGTATCATCTTTCTCCTTTCTTGGTTTGATTCTATATTTTCTTTCTGGGTTTGAATTCCTTAGAACAGAAGAGACAAACGATGGATTCCACCAATCTTTGAAGCTTCTGCTTCAAGTGCTTCTCTTGGTTTCTTTCTCATCCAGCAAAAACCCAGTTCGCTTCACTCAGTTCTGAACATAAAGTTTAGTGCTTTAGAGCTCTTTCGAACCTTTGTAAGTTGTGATTAAGTGATTCACTGATACTGAAATGAAGCAGTCAAGGTCAAGAATATGCAAAGATTTGAGAACCCTTATTACAGTAGTTGGAGGAGAAAGCGTTTTTCTTACCAAAAAGGTCAAAATAACTGATGTATTTATGAAGTTCTCAGCTTCTCATGCTTATGAAATGATTAGAGTGAGAGCGTTACGAATTATTATGACTCAATGGTCATAGGAGTAGAAAAGAAAACCGAAGGAGAGGAGGGTGAGTGGCATATTTGTAAAAACGGGAAGTAGTGAGGGTTCTTTTCTGCAGAATAATCGGGTGGTCCATGTTTGTGTGGGTCGAACAAAATGGGTCAGAAGAGAGCCAGTGCGTGTCTCAAGGGGGACTCTGGGAATGAGGATACATTGTTGTTGATGCGGATGCTGTTTTTTGGGTCCCACTTTTGTAAAACATTGCCGTGCTGATCATCATACGTGTACTTTCCCCCGTTTCGATAGCTACTTCTCTCCTGTGACCGTCACGCGCCACAAATGCTAACGCGCCAATATGTCATTAAATAGGGATCTATTATTATGCTTTTAGAAGATTCTAAATTCTGATTTTTTAACTGGAGAATAAAAGAGTAATAAACCTTAATATAAAATTATTTTGTATTCTCTTCTTCAAAAGGAAAAATAATAGTGATCATATTTTCATTTTGTCATCAAAAGAAAAAAAATAGTGATTAGATTTTCATTTTGTCATCCTTATACTAATTTAGGAGGAGAAAATGTTGGAAAAAGTTAAGTAACATGACTCAAAATATACAGATATTAAAAAAATCAATTTAAATCTGAACTTTTTCGTCTAAATTTAGAACATAATATTTTTAGGGAGCTTAAAATAAATTTTAACATTTGAAAAATGCTCAAATTAAATTATAAAATGGTTTTAAATCTTCCATGGAATATATACAAGCTAAAATTTGGATTACCCTTTTGTGAATTGCAAAATCAAGGGGTTGTTTGAAAATGATTTAGTTTTTTTATTTGATTTTTGAATTTATTAAAAACAAAAATCAATAAAGAACATCACAAAAATTAAAAAATTAAAAAATACAGTACAAAAATCAAGATAGACAACACAAAAATTTGTAAAAATACACAAAATTCAATACAAAAATACAACAATCACAACTAAAAATTATAACCAAAAGCTCAATCAAACGACTTTTAATAGTACGTTAGATTCAGCTTTTTATTTTATTTTTGTGTGTTTTCATCAATTTTATGTTTTTAAAATTTTTGTATCATTTTTTAATTTTTGAATTATAATAAGTTTTTTTCAATTTATGTTCTTTTTTATTTTAAAAATAAAAAATAAAAACTCAACCAAACATTTCTTAAATATAAAACAGCTAAATATAACTCCTAAAACTCAAGGTGGTAAATTAGTATGCGTGATAGTTTAAATAAGAGAACCAAGATTCGAGTAATTGTTTTTATTTAAAAATTCATCTATTTTATTACTCACTTAAAAATGATTAATATTATGAGTAATTTAAAATATATGAAAGATCTGAATATTTTATTTAATATATTTACTTGAAAGTACTTAAAATTAAAAAAGACAACATATATATATATATATATATTATGAAAAAGTCAACATCAAACATAGGTAGGAAAAGATTAATCTTAGGTTGTCCTTAAGTGTCAACTCTTTTGGGATAAGAAGGCTTTAAAATACGGGGAAGGCCATGATAATTGTCCCTTTTGTTCAAACATCACTTCTCATTGATGTCATTAATCAAATTAAATAGTATAACAAGGGTCCCTTTCACTTTCACTTGCATTATTTGAAATAAAGCTCATCAAATGGAAATTCTCATGTTTAATTAATTACTTAGACTAACTTTAGGGCCAATGATTTCAGTAGGCATCTGTAAATGATAAGAAGAAGAGTTGAGGTTCTTTTGGAATCATACATTTCATTAAATTGTAATTATATATTTGATGTTCCTAAGCTCAATTTGACTAATTGTTTTAAAAAAATCATTGAATTATTTCTGTAATTTTATTTTTAGTTTGTTTAATATTTTGTTTAATTGATATAATTTATAAATAATTATATTGATTTAAAAATTTAAAGATTAATTACACTTATTTTTTTTTAATTTTTTTCTTCTTTCATTTTAGCTATTATATTTCAAAAATTATTATTTACCTTCTTATTATGTTATTTATCTATCATACATCTTTTTTCTATTATATTTTATAATTTTAATTTATTTATACTTTTCAAATGACGTCGAATTTATAGATAAAATAATAAAACACGATGAAAAGGAATTGTATGGTAGTTAAATAATATCATAATATAATAACAAAATATATCGTAATTTTTAACTAATTATTTAATACGCATAAAAGATAGGAAGGACTGACTCCAAAGTTCAAGTGATAGAAGCATAAACTGTCGTGGGATGAGCTGGAAAGTTGCATTATTTAGGGCACAGGGAAAGTGGCATGCATGAGAGATCAGGACCGTCCGATTGCATCATAACATCATCACGAGATAAAGCCAGAGTGGTCAACAACTAATCATGGAAGGGTCAGCGGATTTCATTTATAATAGGACGTAAGGCACCGTTGGATTTTGTCCAATAGCTTGAAAGCATACAACTCATGTGCACGTGCAATGCCACGGCCCACACCGAATATACCCCAATCTTTCCTGTCATTTCCTCCCTCGGACGTTTTGCTTTCAATTCAAGTTTCTCTTTGGAATAAAAGGTATTGATAATTACCTAGTATATTTATTTCTTTTTTAATGAAAATTTTGTTAATGTTATAATATTAATATGCTAAAATTTATTATTATCCAATATTTATAAATTAAATTTTTAGCATAATAATATATTATTTAAAATATTTCATAAAGCAAAAATAAATGTAGATTGTTATCATATTAAAAAATTATTATCACGTTTAATTTTTTATTTTATTTAGATAAAGCTTGAACATATGTTAATAAGAAAAATAACTGATAAACTTAAAAATTTAAAAATTTATTAAAATTTTTTTAGTATTGATTTATAATTTTAATTTAGTCTTCTTTTCACATTTTATTATTTTAACTAATTCCTTTTTCAATTTCTCTTTCAATAAAAGATATCGATGATCATCTAGTATTTATTTATTTTTCATGAATAAGTTTATAATGTCATGTTATTATTATGTTAAATTTTATTTTAAAAAAATAAATTTATATTGTTATCATATTAAAATTTTATTATGATTAACTATCATTAATTTTATCCAAATAAAAGCTGAACATATATTTATGTTAAAAAGAAATTTATAAATTAAAAACATGATAATTTCATTTAAGTTTTTCTGAAAACTTTGGGAATTAATTGGTAAACTTAACTATTTTATTATTTTAGATTTTATCATTTACCTAGTCTCAAGAAAAACACGGTGACTCTTTGTTTTAAATGAGACAATATGCATGAGACTAGGAGTCTTGCGAATTAAAAACTTAAGTCATACATAATAATTGATGTTTTGACCCGTATTTTAGTGCATAGACGGGACTTAAGAACGGTGTATGATTGCTAGTTTGACTTATTCCTTTTTTTTCCCCCTTCTCTCGACATAAGAGGGTAAGAAAGCCATTTACATTTTGTAAGTAATATTATGGTAACGGATCGTTTGTTATTATTATTAGTTGTAATTTTTAATTATAATTTTTATTATTTTTATTATTTTTTATATATTTTTAAAAATTTTTGTGTTATTTTATTAATTTTTGTGCGGTATCAGTATTTTTTATTTTTGTATTATTTTTCAATTTTTTATTTAAAAAATTAAAAATAAAAAAAACAATTAAACCAATCAACTTCTGAAGTTTAGACATCCTCACAAACCCTTTTTTTATTCTGTTTTCATCGCGAAAATCGAGATACTTATTGTTACACCTCGTTGACTTTTGATAACGTTTGAAGCTTAGAACCTTAAGTTGCCTAAGCAGAAAAACTCTTGTACATAATCGATGTATTTCTAGTTTTTGTCCTTCATCCTATGTTATTTTCAGGAGAAAAAAGGGCTAAAGTTATGTTTTAACTCTTGATGTTTATAAAATTAATTTTTTAAAAATTAATATTTAACAATGATAAAAATATAATATTTATAAAATGATGAAAAAAAAGGCTTCAAACTAATGGAAATATAAATATTTATTGAGTCTTAACAAATTTATATAACATCAACAACCTATACAAACTCTTACATCTAATTTTAGAATTTGATTTTAGAACTTAAAGTTTGAAAATTTTTTAATGTTGTTATAAATATTAAATTATTTATAAAACATTTTATAATTGTTAAGATATTTTTAAATATTTTACAAGCAATATAATATTGTTAACACTATTAGATATTAAATTTTCGTATGTTAAAAATTAAAAAATCCATTCAAACGGGGAAAAGAAAAGATTTGGATTTCATTGACCTTTATGTTAGTAGGATTGACATATACTTTAAAATTTCTTCCTTAAGAAACAATGCTTTTTAAGTGTAGAATTTATTGATTGGTACGTCAAAGTCTTGTATACAAAATGGGAGAAACGAGGGGAATTAAAGGAAGCCATGACGGCATGACCTAGGTAGTAGCATAGTGGCTTAAGACAAAATCTGGTATCAACGCTGTGAAGGCATGCATGATCCGGCAAATAGGCAGTAGGTTACAAGGAAAGTAGTGGCACATAAATATATATATATATATATATATATGTGTGTGTGTGTATATAATAAATAATAATAAATGATGGTAGCAATAAAATAAAAGAAATCCAAAGCTCGACGTGGTTTGACTGCATCGTCCATGGTGCTACATGTTTGTTGAATCACAAACCAGGATGTGTGGGCTTAAATGGGAGAAAGAGAGAGAGAGAGAGAGAGTGACTGACACAGCAAAACTCTGACAAAACAAAGAGGTGAGGACCTGTAAATCTTCGCTTATTTTTTTTTAATTTTTAAGATTATAATATTAAAATATTTATTGAATTTTACTAAATTATTTGGAAGTAGTGATTTATTGTATATAACTAATCTAATTCAAGTTTAATTTTTTTACAAAATTTGTTTAAAATTCTAAATTTTGGTAATATTAAAAATTATTAAATTATTATAAATAAATTTAGACTTTATTTAGTTGGGCTTTGATCTTTCATTTTGATTTTCTATTTTTCTAAACATAAAAATAAAAAATATATATTAATATAATACAAAAATTGAAAAAACACAAAAATTACAACTTACAACCCAATTAAGCATATCTTAAATAACAGTTTTTAATTATTTTAAATCAATAATTGTATTACAAAATATTTTAGTTGGGAAAAATATCATTATAATTTTAACATTTTTACTGATATTCAAATCAAATCTTAACATTTAATAAATATTTAAAAATGATCTTAATGTTTAGAAAACCTGAATTTTTTAAACCAAAAGATTGTATGAGAATACTAATTCAATTTAAATTTAAATAATAATTTGTATTAAAAAATATGATATAAATTTAATAAAATATTATTATAAAATATTTTATATTATAAATATATTACATGAGCTTTACTCTTTAATTTATGAAATGTTTAGTTAGGTGTGGGTTGTGATTTTTTATTATAATTATTACGTTTTTTTATTAGTTATTTTTTTAATTTTTGTACTATATTAATATGTACTTTTTTTAAAATTTTATATTTTAAAAAATAGAAATTAAAATTAGAAACCAAAATTCACCTAAACAAGTTCTTGTATTTGACTGCAAAAGACAATGGACTGACAGAGAGAAAGGCAGTCGAAATGTTTGAACAAAGGCGAGGGCTACTCATGGTTTCAAGAGCCAATGGAAATTTAAGTGGGGAGGAGCGAGTTGTCGGAGTCTCCACTTCTGAAGCACATATACAATACTAAATCGAAACTGCAGACACTTATTACACAGTCTCAGTGTGTAGTGTGTTCTGAATCCCATAAACCAACCCATTTGATGCTCTATGTCTGAGGCTCACAGTATTCAATGTACCAATTCTTCCATTTACCTTTAACCACTTGTTCTGTTTTCCATTTTCCGTGGGCTTTGAAAAGACCACTTAAAAAACAATTTTTTTTTGCACTTTTTAAATGTTAGACTTTATTTAGTTGAGTTTAAATTTTTTGTTTAAATTTTTTATTTTTTAAATACAAAAATTAATAAAAAAAACATACTAATATAACATAGAAATAAAAAAATACAACAATTACAACAAAAAAATTATAACTCACAATTTAACTAAACATTCCTTTAAAAACTCTTAAAAAATGATTGGAATTAATTTTTATATATTAATAAATAATTTTAAATATATAAAAATATTTTAAATATAAACTATCTTGATGTCTAATTACACTCTTAAAAATGTTAGAAACTAATAAAAAAGTATTATAAGTGGATAATAGGCATGTGGAAGAATTCAAGTATATTTATATATCATATAGTATGCTTATGATATGTAAAAGAAAGGTAAAAAGTATGAATTGGCCCTCAACGTTTCGCAAAAGGTTTAATTTGCCCCCTAACGTTTTACAGGGTGTCACTTTGCCCCCTAACGTTTGAAAAATGGTCTAATTTGTCCCCTCACGTTTACAAAATGATACAAATTGCCCCATACATTGACCAATAAAAAGTCAACAGAACAGTGTTCATGGGGCAATTTGTACCATTTTGTAAACGTTAGGGGACAAAGTGGTACCCTATAAAACGTTAGGGGACAAATTAAACATTTTGTGAAACGTTGAGGGTTAATTCATACCTTTTGCCTAAAAGAAATTGAATTTTTTTATAAGGTGATGATACACAAATATTTTCTTAAGTATGATATATGCCTTTCAATTTGTTGTATTATCTACTACCCTTAATAAGATTTTTAGACACAAACAAATATTTAAATGTATATACTTGAGCTAAAACGTTAGAAAGAGTTTTGAGGAAGGAGAAAGTAATCAAGTTTTAGTTATTTATGAATTAGATTATCTCATTACAACTCCAAAATAAGGATTTAAATTGTATATGTTAGGTTTTATTGTAGTTGCATGATATTATGATAATTATAGTTTATACATTAATAATTTTAAGCAGGCAACAACCCCCTTGTATAGATGGGGGATTTTTCGTCATTAAAAACATAATTAAAATAATTTACAATAATTATTTGATCGTGATTATAATATTACAATAATAATTTTCACTAAAATTTATAATTTTTTAACACTTATAACCTTAAAATAAATGGAAAGAGAAGTCAAAATTCTAGCCCT
>JAOXYD010000009.1:13384761-13403827 GCA_028565735.1 Pinacopodium congolense | reverse complement strand
CTACCAACTCCATTTCTTACTGAACTTTGAAATTATAGTCTTATTATAGAGTTAGAGGGGAGTGAGAAATACTATCTTTAGACCACTACATATTGGTGAGCAAGTTGATGATGCAGATATTCTAACACCTACACCTGTAGTAGCTCCTGATGTGGTATTAGAGAGGTTTCTTTCTAGGCCACTCTAAGTGTGAATAGATGTTCACCCTATGATCTTACTCTTACCTATGCACCTCTGCCTATTGAACCCCCCTCTAATGATTCTATATTATTGAGGATCAAGAGTCACATTGAGATTGACTGCTCCAAGTTTAGTTCTCGGATGGATCGGATAAGGTAGAGGATTGACAGTATTAACCAACATCTTGAGAAGATAGAAGATCATCTTGACTCCCAAGGTTTGAGTCCCAATTTCTAGATGTTGATGGATTACACATTTTGTTTCCAGTTATGTGTTTTTTGTTATTTGTTTTTCATGTTTTCTTTTATTTGTATTTTGTTTTCTTAGTTGTATTTTTGGTTAGTATTCATGTATTTTAGGTTCTTCTATTGTACTTTGACTCCATCATGTACTTTCATGACATATTTCTATATGTAGAGCATGGTGTCTTTTATTCTTGTTTCTAATGCTTTCATCTTTCTAGTTCTCGTTTCTAGTATGCTGCTGGTAATGATCGAATTTCAAAGTTCACTTCAACATAACTTTCAACGATATTATCATTATTTATCTGAGTGCTTTCTATTTATTTTTCTCCCATATTGTGTGATTTATATTGGTTTTGTGAACATTGAGGACAATGTTTATCTTAAGTGTGAGGGAGGAAATAGATTGTTTCACACTTCTGTTTAATTGTCTGCAAGTTCATCATTTTATCATCTTATTTAAGACAATTTATAATTTGTGGATTTTTTATTTTGATACATATCATTGACATTTTTTCTTTAGATTTCAATGATTTTGATGATTTAAAAAATTATTTGTGTTTATTAACATTTAGCTTAACTTATTTCAAAATTTAGATAATGGGTACTTGATGATCATTATGACTTTTTTAGTATAAAATGCATATTTTCAAAGTGATTTCAAACTTCTATTAGAAATTTTCATATCTTATTTAAGTTAAAATCAAAACAAAATGAAAAAGGAAAAAGAAAAGTGAAAAGAAAAAGAAATAATAAAAGTAAAAAAATTGTGCTAAATTGAAAAGTGAGCATGTTTTCATTTACTCCAGTGGCTTCAAACTAATTAATTGAAGTTAAAAAGTGGTGTTAGTAGCCAGTTAATGTGAGACGACTTAATTGAGTAACCAGTTATGGTTACGACAAAATGTTCATCTTCGCATGAAAAGATTGAGTGGCTTCTCAACAAAGTCATAAAGCTCACTTTTGTGTTTAAGATTTGGCTTTAATATGTAAAACATTTGATTTTTATTAAGAGATGATTCATTTTTCATTGGGAATTTTCATTTTATATTTGGAAATGACTTATTAATTTAGGTTGAAGTTTGAAAAAATATGAAAATATTTAAAGATGTTTGTCAATTTACATGCTTGATTAATCTCATGACATCTTAACAATTTGTTTGATGATTAAATAATTAAGGAAAAGTTCCTCAATGATATTTTTGATGAATTTGTTACTTTTCCTATGAATATATGTTATTTTGAAATTGATGATGGATTGATTTACTTGAGGACAAGTAAATGTTTAAGTGTAGGAGAATTGATAGGGGTTCATTTCATTGTGATTTTCATGATGTTTTGATATAAATTCACCCTTATCTTGATGTTAAAATTTTTAATTTATATTGCAAATTATTCCCCAATTATTGAAATATTTTGAAGAAAATATCAAAATTGGAGCTAAAATGGAGTTAACTGTGGGTTTAGATCCACCCATCGTTTATCCCTTGTCAACCTACATTTAAGTTAACTTTTAGTGTCAAATGCTGGTAGTAAAACAATGTTTAATTCTTTTACAAGTGTCGTTTTAGTAGCAATTAAGACTTTTCTAGTTAGATATTTTTCCTTATTGGCTACAACTTGCTCCACTTGCTTTCAACCTATAGTAGACATATAAGAGAAAGTAGATAACTCATTTTCAAATAACTATCATTATATTAGAATAGCCAAAAATTCTAAAACTTGTTGTCTGTTGATTTAGTTGAAATTGTCCTAAGTAATTATCAAATTAAACAATTAATGGACACTTTCTTAAATCAATTTCAAAACCAATAATTACGGCAAGTATATAGATCAATAAGTAATAAAATGGAGTATTTTATGACTTTGGAATGTCAAACCCATAGTAGATTGCCAAATTAGTTAAGCTAAAGGAACTGAATTAATCTAAAAAATTCCAACAATGCAAAGGCTTCAAAATTGCTATAAGAATTACTAAATTGATTGATTAGATAAGGATTAGGATTTTAATGACTTAATCTAGTTTTGAAAAGGATTAAAATGTATAATCTACAATCTTCACTAAATCAAGGCAATGCTATGGTTAATTTAATGCCTTTTCTCTACTTATTAAATTGAAGTTTGGTCATTTATTAGTTTTAGGCATTAAGCTTAAAGTTAAAAAAATTCTAATCCTAAATTTATATTCTAAGACTAGTACCCCTATGATTAATCAAAGATTTTTCATTCATGGATTAAAATCATGTTATTTACTAATTTTTTTCAATGATTAAAGTAGATTTCTTAGATCTTTAGTCAGCTAATAACTTTATCTTAAATGACCAATTCAAGATAAGCTTTAGGACCTAAAAAATAAACAAATATTATTAGCCAACATGTGATAAGAAATTAATTAATCCATTTAAGAAGCAATCGTTAGCTTAAATTCATATTAAAACATCATATATAATAATGCAAAACCATATTTAAGCATAACCATATGTTCTTGATCATATATGAATAAAGAGAATGAAACAAGTGATTAAAGTAGTTTATATTGCACCAAATGACACTCCAAAGTGTTAGGTAGCCTTCAATCACCTTAACAAACTCCTAGAATCCTTAAAAACAACTTGAAAATATCTAAGAACAAAGATAGAATAGAAAACCTAACCTAGAGAAAGAAAGAAGAAAAACCTAAGCTAAAACTAATTTCTTTGCCTAAATCTATATTAATGTTATGTGAATTTAGTCTTTGAAGCTTTAGATATATGCCAGTTGCAAGTTGGAAGCAAGTTACTCAACTTTCAGTTAATGGGGAGGACGAGTCAACTACAAAGAGCTTGACAAGTACCTAAATGGTGCTTGGAAAGGAGTTAAATGAAGCCATTTTAGTCCTATCATTTAAGTCTGTAAACTAAGCAAAATTACAATTTTACATTGTTAAATGATGGTGCAGCTTACCTGTCATTTTACTCTTATTTTCTAGTTTTTCAATAGATTTGAATAGATTTTCTCTACTTTCAAGCTTCATTATGCAATGTACATAAATCCAGAGGATAATTAAACATTTTTACATCAATTTGGAGCTAATATACCTTAAATAATAAAAAAATTCACATGAAAATGCAAGAAAATGCAATAAACTTATAGCCTAATATCTCCTCACATTTAAAAATTTGCTTGTCCTCAAGAAAATCAATCAATCATCAATCTTAAAATAGCCTATAAGCATAAGAAAACTTATCCAGTCTATCAAACACCATTATTGGAAAGATTTCCTTAGTTTTCGAGCATAATAAACCAAAAAGATGTTATACAGCCAATTAAGCATATCAAGTCACAAACAATTTTAAATTACCGTATGTTTCATTACAATCCAAATCACAACATCAAATTCCATATGCAAAATGAATAGTGCTAAAGCAAGAAGTATCATCTTTCAAATAACTATTCATCACTTATCCATTTAAAATAAAAAATAATAAAAAATGTGATCATTTTAAAGCATGTTTGAGAAGTCATTGAATCTTTGTATATAAATGTGAACATTTTGTGGTGAACACCTTCAATTACTCAACGGAGTCACATCACATTAACTGTCTACTAGCACCACTTTTTAACTTTAACCATTTAGTTTGAAGTCAGCAGAGTAAATAAACTAGCTCACTTATTAAAATTTTCCTTTTTTCTTTTCTTTTCTTTTTCTTAAATTTTTAATTAATTAATTTTAAACCAGATGATGATATAGTTTAAAAGGCAACACATTTTCATTTAGAACTATGCATTTTAAAAATGGAATATCATAATGATATTATAACCTAAACCATGGAGTGATTTAAAACTATTCAATCTTCAATATTCCTAATTAATCATATAACATCTAAAAGGGTCATAATAAGTGAAAAAAGAACAAATTTCCAATGGAAATACATTAAATTCAATAAAAATTTTGCAAATTATAGGTTATTTTGAAAAATATGATAAAATAACATGTTTAGGACAATATAAGAATAAGTGTGATAACAACCTTAATCATAGTATCCCTTCCCCCATAATTAAATTGATTATTATCCCTAATGTTCATAAAAAAAAATAAAACATAAAAATGAGAGAAAATGGATCATAAAGCACCCGGATAAAAAAGGTATGGTGATATGATCTATTGAATTGAACTTTGGATTTGAGTAAGAATACAAGTGTAGAAATGTCTTGCTGTATGATAGGAATGAATTTTATTATGTTTTTGTAAGTTATTTCACTTGAATTCATCTATATTTTAAGTTTAAAAGTGCTCAGATTGTTTTATATTGTGTTTAATGATAGGTTGGAGGATTTGACATAAGTTCTAGATCAAAATGCCAAATTTTGGAAGGAATAGGTGCAAAAATTGAGCTAGGCATGATTCTGTAGATAATTCTACAAAATTCTGGAGATGAAGTGTTAGAGACTTGAAGGTCAATTGACCGAATGCCTTAAGTCAGTCAATCGATGTCTTGTGCTTCAGTTGATCAATTCCTCCTAGTTGTTGACCAAATGACCTGTATTTGGTCGACTAGAAGTATTAATTGGTATACCGAATATGCTACCAGTGTGAAAGAAATTAGGGATCGAAGCATCTTTTGCTTTTTTAACCTAATAAGGTGTATAAAAGGCAATGAAAGAATGCAGAGAAAGAGGAGGGTTGTAGTTCATTAGCAGCCTCCACCATTGTTCTTAAGCTTTCTCCTTGTTTTTTTAAGGTTTTTAGGATCTTTTTCTTTGTTTTTCTGTTCTTGTTTTTAGATTTCGTGTTTAGGTGTTAGTTTCTTTCTATTTCTTGTGTTTTCTCTGTTGTCTTTCCTTTTTCTTTGTATTTTTATTGGTGTTTTTATTGAAGTTTTATTAAATAAATGTTGAACCTTTGATTAATGTTAATATAGTTATTATTCCTTTAATTTCCAACTTTGTTATCTTTATTTATGTGTTGATTTCTGCAATTTTTCTTATGTTTAGTATAATTTCATTTTGGGTTTAATCTTACTTTAGTATGTTATATCAGTTTTCCTTTGGGTAAGGAGGTAATGAAGGGATCAGGGATGAATAATTATGAAAATTGACTTAAATTGCATTGGACATTGTGATTTAGATCAAGATTGAATTGGAATTCAAGTTAAACAACATGAATTAGGGGTTAATACATAGGATTGATTATCCTAGGTATAATTTCTAGTTCAATTATTAGGATTTAGCTTTTAATCTATAATTGTTATTAGCTAAATCAGTAAGTAGCAATAGGTTAATTGGTTTTATATGAAACTTACCCAATTAGTCTAGGATTCCAATTCTCTAAACTATACAATCCAAGCTTGTGGGATTATAGCTTAGGTTAGTTATTCCCTGGCACTTAAAGTTACTGCGTTGTTAAATATAGGGAGCTTGTTTTAGGTTATCGCGTAATTAGGAATATTTTTAGAGTTGGTTGAGTTTATCTAAACTAGGAGGAACTTAAGATTCAAGAGCTTGTTTGGATCCATAGGTTAGCATCTTAGGCTAATCACAATTAATATATTTCGATGATCAGTTATAAATCATGAATCCCGAAAATATCTTATCCTAATTTTCCATTGTTGTTGCATATTTGTTTTTATTTTGTGTTCATTCTTATTAGTTTTGGTTTCATTTGTTATCTTTATATTTGTTTTTAAGTTCTAAAAATTCAAGGTTTGATGCTTTCTTTTACACAACAATAGAAATAGTTTGAATTCACCCTAACTTCCTGTGGATTTGAAATTAGCTCACCCTACTATATAGTAAGGTTTAGTTAGGTATTATTATTTGATTATTGGCGACAAGCTATCATTGTAACACTTGTAAATCCATAAAAAGAATATCAAAGCACTAGAAACTAAGTAGTAGGCATGCTCTATTAAAACATTATGACCAAAGAAAAAAAAAGAGCAGAAAAAGGGAAACAAAAGAAAAGCACACCAAATAAAAGAAAATACATCAAAATACAATAAATCCTATTTCTATGATTGGGTTGGCTCTTAACTTTAAGGTATTTTAGCTGGACTTTAAGGTTAGAGAATCTTTAGTCTCTTCCATTGCCCATATTTTAACATCTTTAGTCCAAATTTTGAAGGGTACCTAAAACATTCAATAGATTCTTAAAAGTTTAGATCTTATCCTTTAGGGAATACCACTCATGACTTTTAAAATACCATGGTAAAAAGTCTTGAATTACCATGTCTAGCCTATAATCGAAAGCTTGAACACTAGTGAAATTTATAACCTTAAATGATTTCTTAAATTCAACCTTGTTCTTCATTAAAATTTTTATCTTTAAGAGCCTTAAAAACATTTTTCTCCATCTTAAGGTCATAGTTAATACCAATGAATTCAACATAATCATCATCCCATGCAATCAATGAACATGAATGGAAAAAAACTTTCACCACTTTTTAAAACATCATCTAACCTTTCAATTTCATCAATTTCCTTACATTTTATAAAATTCACAACATAATTCTTAAAATTAATGGGAAAATCATCATCATTACTATCCATAGCATAGACATCTAACTCAATTTTCTCTAATGCATCACTTTTATGGAAGTTGGTTTAATGACTTGTTTACTTTAACTTAATTAACGGCTCCTTCTAATTAGGATGCACAGGTTCCATCTGGTTAAATATGGATTGCTTTCTAGCTATATGCTCTGCTAATTGAGATAGATAAGTAAATAAGACATGTAATTTTTGAAGCAACTCTAAACGTCTCCTAACTCGAGCATCTAATGCCTGTGGATATCAAATCCTAAGTTAGTAAGGTTAAACATTTGGACCAATAAATAACCTAAGTAGATTGGAATTTTCATGAGTTTGCATCTTAGACTTATTGCTTTTGATATATTTTATCACTATATCTTTAAGATTAGATTTTCCTAGTGGAGGTGGATCAGAAGGCTACGCCTCTCTTCACTACAATTCAAATCTCTAGTTTCTTAAATTAAAAGTTCTAATTCGATTCATACATGTAATAGTCACGAACAACCAATCCTTTACAAGTGACCCACCACCAAAGCTAGCTAGCTAGCTAGCTTCTTGGATCTTATCATAATTTTGTCATAAAGCCGGCAAAATATTGAAACATCAGCTTCTTCTTCGCCACCCCACGAACACCAAGCCGTAGAAAGAGAGATGAAGAGACCAGGGGGATGAGTGGTAATAATATGGGTGCAAGTACTCGATGTGGGCCGTGTGGTGCCTGCAAGTTTCTTCGTAGAAAGTGTGTTAATGGTTGCATATTTGCGCCTTATTTCGATTCCGATGAAGGGACGGCGCATTTTTCGGCGGTGCACAAGGTCTTTGGTGCCAGTAATGCTTCTAAGCTTCTCTTGCACGTACCTGAAGACAGCAAACTTGATGCAGTCGTTAGTCTTTGTTATGAGGCTTTAGCTAGGGTTAGAGACCCTGTCCATGGCTGCGTTGGCCACATCTTCACTCTGCAACAGGAGGTAAACCCTTTAAAGTTTTATCCTGCTTCTTCTAAGTCCAATGTCTGCAAAAGGAAATGTGTGTAATTAGCAGATACTTATGTTTGAGAGTGTGCCATGATTGATTATTACTTGGCGTAATACGAATTTCTGAGGGCTAAAGTTACGTGAGGATGTCTACCATTCAATGTTAGGATCGATTATCATGCTACAAAGCCTGTTCATGTGCTATTTTGATTTTTACTTTCATTTTTAGTTTTCGTTTCTTATTTTTTACAACATAAAAACTAATAAAAATAACACAAAAATAAAAAAAATAACACAAAAATTAATATACATACACATAAATAAAAATAAAAAACGAAAACAAAAAGTGATACCAAACGTGCTATTAATATCAGCTTTCAAACTTAATTAACAAAATGAATGGTTAGAGTAGAGGAAATAAAAGAAATGGTAGGTACTAAGAATTTTCAAATTAAACCAGCTACAAGATACTTATTAGTAATTATTTAAATTATTCTTTACATGTCGATATAAGAATAATTTAAATAATTTCTTTAGGTTTCTCCCTCTACACCCCCTAAGAACCTGAGGCCATTAGATTGGGAATCAGTGTTGTGTTTCTTGGAGCGAAATGTGCGAGTATTTTTCAACAAAATTGAGTGAAATTTCATGCTAACTTACCCTTTTAGCAGTTTTTTGTCTATGTAAGCGTGAAAGAGAAGAGAGAAAGCCACCAAGTACCTTGTTAGAAGTTGTTTGGTTTGATTTTCTTTTTACTTTTGGTTTCTTGTTTTTTTAAAGATAAAAATTACAAAAAACAGTATAAAATAAAAAAATAACATACTAATACAATATTAAAACTAAAAAAATAACATAAAAATTAAAAAAAAACACAAAAATTACAACTAAAACTACAATTACCAACAATACCAAAGAAGCCTTTAAACTGTAAAGTGAGGTTTTGGGTTGCAAGCGGGCGCCACGAAGTAGAGCAGCTCGAGCAATAGAAAAAAACTACATGACTCCATTTGGCCCTCTTAGCGCCAGAGAAAATAACAATGATACCCCTCTTCATGATATCCCTTAATAATAATGTGCATACATCAGAGTTTTTTTTTTTTTTTTCCCCTCATTGACCATATGATTGGTCCGAAATGGTAAATTTATGTGTGGTCTCAATTTTTGTAGCTGATTATTGTAATGTGATGGAGAATGACGCTACTGTAATGTGTGACATTTTAAAGGTCATTTACTAGGATCTATCATACCTGGACAGTACTAATAAATATTCTTATAACTTATTCCATGATTTAAATCCCTCATACGTAATGCCAACCTAGTGGTAAATATAATGCCCAGAAGTCTTCAATCATCTTCGAACATGTTACTCTCCAGCGAATAAATTAATCACAAGAATTGTCGAGCAATTCGTCTATTTTGGTGTTCCTTGATTTCCAGTTCAGAGAGTATTCACTGTCTCACTTGGATTTTATCCGGAGGCACAGGTAGTGAATTTGCAGGCAGAAGTTGCTAACATTCAAGCACGCCTGTCGACATTACCGAGGCTCCCAGTGCTTCTTCCAGTCCCACAACCTCAACCTCAACAGAGCCCCTCAGCATCTACTTCCGAATTTGCATCAAATTCGAAAATTTCACTGCATTTTGATAGGCTAGAATTATCCCTCGATGAAATATCAACTGAATTGGGCACCTGCTACAACAAACCAGAACAACTTCAAAAGCAGGAAATCCAAGCTTTGGCTGGCGAGCTCGTCTCTATATACTTGCCAGGAGAAAAAATTTAAGCTTCCAAGCTCCCACTAAGCATCCAACCGATCATTTTGTTCAATTCGGCTTCGAGCTCTTGGTGACTTCTTGTAATTGTTTCGAAGTCTAATGACATTGTACCATCCTGCTCTATCCATGTTGTACCCAGGCATATTTCCTAATTGACATATGTAAAATAACCTTCACTTACGTCCAAGAGAATTGCTGTTTCCACGTTACTGTAGTGCATTCCTTAAATTTTATTTCTCGATGGCATCCCTGTCCCCTGAAGTCCAAATTCCTCAGGAACAAACCCTGGCTTATGTCCAAGTCCCAGGAACATGCAAGGTTTATTCTAGTCCCCAAGATGATGCTTCACATTGATTATCAGCATACAACACCAAATCAAGCGGCATATGCTTGAATCATTTGACACGGTGGCTACTCAATGCAACCTAAAATCATGCATCTCAATCCTCTTGGCATCAGTACTCTGAATTTCCAAACCTTTGGATGCCATAAGACTCAGCTGCAATATTCTTGATGCATGAGAAATGGTAGAACTCGACATTGAACAGAAATTAAAAGGAGAATATAATTGAAATTAAAAATTAAAGCATGAGAAATAAAGACGAAATATGCAAACAATACAAAGTAGTATCTGGATAATGTACTTGATACAGAGTTTAAGATTTCCAAAAGGATAAGATCACCTTAGCTTTACATTTCAAACGAAGGTCAAGTCCAACTCGGAGTTTGATTTAAAACATACCTTCTTCCCATATTCAAAGCAACCTAAATTGGAGTACATACTTTCTGCCATCCAGAATGGCCTTTCATTAGCAAAACTTCAAGCAAAGATAAAATGGATATACGAACAATAAAAGAAACTAATACAAAAATATATTGAAATACCAATTGATAAGTTTGGCCTTAACACAAATTTTAAGCAACTCAACATTCTATAGTACAGTATGAACTGATAGCATGGGCTTCAATTACTACGGAACCAAATGGATGCAGGAGAGGCAAACAATGCACTTACCAATCAAAGTTGGACAGAAGCCACAGAATGAAATGGAGTAAATTCCTTATTAAGCAAATTTCTATGGATAAACATGAAACAGTTACAGTGTATTACTATTAACTTAGTACCAATACTATGGATTGAAAGAAAAACAAGTACACAACTCCGGCCTGCAAAACCCTGAGACACAGGCATATGAATACGCCTTCCACTTCTTGTAGGGCATGCTGCAAGTCTAAAGCATGTATTGCAGAGGTTAGAAAAGCACATAATAATCTGCATATAGGGAATAAACCTCCCTTGCATGAATTAGATTATCAATAAGATGCTTCTTAGGTTGCACCAGTTCTTTTCAATTAAGCAGCCTTAAAAGCAAGAACCAGAATAGAAACATAAGAAAATTTTCAGTCTCCCTCTAGAGTGGACTACTACCACATAAGAATGACGATACAGGACATTAGTAATAACAGCCTTTCCATTTGATGCTTCAAAAACATAAGCAGCACCCTGCACCTATTAGTGAAATTTCAAGTCTTCTGTTCAGAAAGAATATCTACTACTTACCTATAAAAAAATATATATATATATAGCTACTAGTTGCCAACAAATTTAGAGTCTTATAACAAGTATAATTGCTGTAACATATGAAAATTATCATATTCCTCAAGCACATCACAATCCATGAACAACCTAACTGGTATCATGTAAAAACAAAAAAATTAAATGGCTTCAACGGCTATATAGCAAATACAGAGAAGCTGTAGATCAAGCACGTATATAAAGCAAACAAAAAAATCAATAGGTAGTCAATTAAACAAAGATGAAGCCCCACAAATAATCATGCAACACTTGAAGAATTGTACAAAACAAGAAATAGATACAAGATACTGATATTCATTACCAGTGGAACCAACTAAAAACTATGGCAGTCCCAAAAAAACCTATTAGATAGTTGAAAACAATGTATGTGCAGAGAAGCCCAATTGGACAATATTTTACAGACAACACAGACCAAAGATACCTAGAAGCATTTGAAAAGCTCCAATCTTCAGTATACACACTGTACAGCCCACCTCCACAAGTGATAATGGCTAGGCAGGCATGATATGAACTCAGTAAGTATGTTAGAGTGGGTTAACTCAAACTTGCAGGGCTCTAAACAATTTCCTCATGTCTGAATCCAGTGTCTCCACAATCTGCACCAGAGTCCAACACACAAGGAGAATCGTACCACTTAGAATTATCATGATAGAAACTATCAACCTGTATAAGACCTACATCTGTCACAATAGCCTCATCATGTCTCATGGGCTTGGTTAGTTTACTGTCCTCACAATCAAGAATACTCTTCTCATCAAAATCACTACACTTCAACCATTTTTCTGGCTTACATGTATCACTTATAAGATCCTTCTCACCCCTACACTCTGCCCTCATCTGTTCCCACGGAACAACATCCCCGAGAGTCCGCCCAAAGCTATCTTCATCATCTTCAATCAGTTCAGTCTCCTTACCAGTCCCATATATCCGCTCATGGTGATGATCGCTCCAGTGTGCCAAGTCATTCTCCACCACCAGTACATCATCTGAATGGGGCTTATGAGATAGCAAGCCAGCTGTCTTCGAACTTTCTTCACCAATACTCCTAACTTTATTTACAATATCAAAAAGATCTTGAGATACAATCGCCAATAATTCAGTGGGAATTTTCCTTAACCTTCCTTCAAGGAAACCAATCTCCGTTCTCAACTCCTGAACCTGCTGCAGAACTGAAAGCTGCAGTTCCCCTTCATCCTTCCCCGTCAACCCAAATCCCTCCGTTTCCATCTCATCACGGATGCCATAGTCAATATCCTGATCCAATATAAACCCACCTTTATGCCCAACAACTCGATGCATAATCCTCGCATTACCATCCAGAGGCCCAGGTTCATGCCCAGAATGCACAGCATATAATTTAAATACAGCCATCCCTTCTTCTTGATAGACAAATGACTTATCCTTCTCATTGTAATTCATAATAGGCACAATTGCCCGAATCCTAAACCCACAGCCGCACCTCTTTGAAGCATAAGGTTCCCTCTTCAACATCCTTGACTTCTTTGCTGCAGGTTCACCAGCTCTGTGACAAGCATAATCCTTAACCTCAGCCATGAAAGGCTTATACCTTATATACTTCTGCCTAATACATAGCACAACCTTATGCTTAGCAGCTAATTGCTGTAACCTTTGAGGCACCTCCTTAGCAGGTACATCAAACGACTCGGTGTACTCAAACCGACGTCTTTTGTTCCTCGAACCAGAACCCTCAGATGAAGAACAAATTGGGCAAGCGGCCACACAAACCCTAATGTAACTCTCGGGAATTCCATAAAATTTGGCCCCCACAGTCCAAACCTGTTTAATTCTCTCTATTGTCTCTCTAAGCCCTAAGTGTTTCAAATCGGCATCGCCATGAAAGCTCATAACAATATCTTGCCACTGATTAATATGAGAAACAAATTGCTGGGAGTTGTTCTTGAAGCAAAGAAATTCGTTACCAGAGGTAGGGTCCACGTGAGCCATGAGCTTCTCTTGGATTCGCTTCCAGCCGGTCACGTAAGCGGTGTCCTCGTTCCGATCCTTCCAGACAGCGCGCCACGACTTCAGCACGCCGCGTGGCGTGGCCGCTCGGATCTCGTCGGGAGTCGCAAGGCGGTGCTCCAAGATGCAGCGAATCATAAGAGAGTGAGATTCGGCGTTGAATGTATAGAATTGAGAAGAAATATGCGGCTCCGGGCTAATGTAAGCCGGCGGACGCTGAATCTCGGCGGAGTTATTATTCTCATAGTTGGCGACGTCGTTTTGGGGGTTAGAGCAACTCGGGTGAATCAGTGAGTCGTCGTTGTCGGAAGAGGACTGACTCGGAGACTCAGGCGATGAAGAACGGAAAAGCTCGATTCCGGTGACGGAGAGGTCCTCGTGAATGGACGATTGTGATTGAATCTGATGATTGGACATGATCTGGGGCGGTGGGCCGAGATCACGGTGGTGATTGTGGAAGATATCGTCTTCGATTTTGTGTGGATTCATCGGGGGAGTGGTTGAAGAAGAAGAAAGAGAGACGAGAGAAGCGAGAACCAAAAAAGAGAAGTGTTAACTTTCCTTCTTCTTTTTTTCCTTTACTTTTATTTATTTATTTATTTATTTATGTTGTTATCTATCTATTTTTTAATTTCCATGTTCCGTGCTCAGTTTCCATCTTGTCAGATTGAAACTCAGAAGCCAGTGGTTCGTCTCTCTCTATTTACACGTTAAACTTCTAAAGTCTGGTCTCTGTCTTTTATTAATCAAATTTTTATGAATTTATGTAAAGTTATTAATTTGTATAAGATTTTTAAAAAAAATTGGAAAGGGTTAATTCAATTGGATTTTGTAAGGGTTAACTATTTAACCGTTCAATTTATTTGTCATTTTACTATATTATTAATTTACATATAAAACTAAACCAATTTATTGACCAATTTTCGAATTTGAAATCTTTTGTCGGGACTCTAATGTTTGGAGACATGTGTCTTGTTCTTGTCCCTTTGTCATTCCTGTTTTATTTTATCCGGTCTACTTCAGCCTATGACGTGATTTTTCTACAAAGCAAAAGTGCACGTTGTAATATGACAGAAAGAAAGAGTTAGGAATGGCCCATGAAGTCATCGCCTAAATTAAATTTATGGATTAACGAATATTATATACTTTTATTTTTATTATAAAAGGGAATTAGCAAATATTATATAATTTAATTTTTTATTTAATAAATCCTAAAGGGTGATTCTAAATTTTTTTATAGAAACACTTTAATTTAAGATATCAAAAAATACTCATTTTAATTTTAAAGATAATATTCAGTTAAAATAAAAATATGTCATTTAATCAAAAATTGTAGAATCGTTCAATAATTTAATCAGAATTCAGAACTCATAATTTGCAAATGATTATGTATACGTATCAGTTTATCGTATATAGATATTGAAGTAAGAAATAAATTTTATTTATACAACGATATTTTCAATTTGGAATAAAAAATAACAACACTTCTTTATTTATTTTATTTTACCAATATAAATATATATCTAAAAATTTTAAAACTTTGATTTTTTATTTTAGAAATTAAAAAGTATTTAGGCGACAGATCTTAGATATAGTCAACGAAATGACTTTCTTTGCAGACAATTCACTGTTAGGATGCAATTCCTAATAAAATATATATTGCAAAAGTCTTCTATTGCCAGCTAAAGTCAAATGTTAGCCATATAATTATAATTGATTAGAGATAGGTTTTATGTTTCAACATTTATATGAAAATTTTAAAAAATAACATTTATCAATATTTTAATATTTGTAAAAAATTTTAAAATTTTCAAATTTTAAAAATAATCAAAATTTTAATTTTTAAATCAAATCCTGAAACAAGATTTAAGAATTCATATAAACTTGTTAATATAATATAAATTTATTAAAGAATTATCACCTAAATTTTTATCAATGCCAAAATTTATTACTTAAAATCTTTTTAAAATGCAATCAAATAATATAATTTTCCTAAATTTTTATATAACTACCGGATATTTAAAAAGTACCTTCAATGGACTATAATTTGAAGAAGTTGTATCAATTGAGATCGTTTAGTATTATTGTGGGTTATGATTTTTAATTGTAATTTTGATATATTGATATTGATTTATATATTTTATTCTCGATTTTTATGCTATATTAATATGTTATTTTTATCTATTTTTGTATTAAAAACCAAAATTAAAAATCTCAACTATACCAAACAAACCCACTTTGTTACGATTGACTTGGAACGTTTATACTAAAAATGGACAATGACTTAAAAAGTGAAACCAAAACGACACTACTTCTCCACTGCATTGTTTCCCTTTTGCGGTCGTCGCTTGAAAAGGAAAACGTTAGAGCCCAATCATTTGGGCTCCCCAAGGAACTATAGCCCACTCAAGTGTAAACATTTGCAACAGAAGCATTTGTTAGGCCTGAAAAAATTTTGGTTTTTGAATTTAGTTTTTATATTTTTTAAACATAAAAATTAATTAAAAAATATTATATAATTTAATACAGTATAAAAATTAAGACAAATAACATAAAAATTTATAAAAATATATAAAATTCAATACAAAAATATAACATCCAAAATCAAAAGCTTAATCAAATGGCCCGTTTGTTTGGTATTGTTATTGATTGTAATTTTTATATTTTTGTATTGATTTTTATGTATTATTTTCAGTTTTTATACTATTTTTGTGTGTTATCTTTTCAATTCTTATACTATTTTCTTAGTTTTTACGTTTAAAAAAATAAGAAACTAAAACCTATTTTAAAAGCCATATAAAACAACCCCTATTCTTTTCCTTTTTTTTATTCTTAATTTTGTTCTCTTAATCTTAAGTTTCTTTTTTATTTCGTCTATTTGTAAGCAAATTCTATGTTTCTTTCTCACAAGGAAATTGTTCTTTACTTTTACTATTTCTTGACCTGCGGGTTCTTGTTATTGGAATTGACGTTTCATCTCTTTCATTCAATTTCATTTTTGAACATTGCTAATTATTGTTGAAATCAGCAAGAGACCCATTTTATGGCCAGGGCTTCTATAGCCATTTATCAGCTAAATTATCATTTTGTTCTTTTACATATTTAATTATTTAATATAATAAAAATAAAATAATAATTTGACTGATAAAATATTTACAAAACACTATGAATTTGCTGATTATACAATTTTTTTAATTAAAAAATACGTGACCAGGTGTGAGGCTGACATTGAAAAGGATTTAAGTCAGTCCAAAATGGAATAAGAGAAGCTGATCATATGCTTTTAATAAATTATCTAACCAGTTAACGATCTAAAGTTAAGTAATTAGTTTAACTTGTTAATATTTAGAAATATTAATATATTTTTATTTTTGACCACATAATAAGGTTACGAAGGTATTGTTATTGATTTTAATTTTTAATTATAATGTTTATATATTTGCATTAATTTTTATGAAATTTTTTTTCAATTTTTATACTATTTTTTTAAATAAAAAATCAAAACAAAAAAACTTTATCAAACAACACCTAAATTTCAAATGCAAAAAATCAACATTTGACGTGACTTTGGAAAATATATTGTTGTAGGAGAAGAAGAAATTAACTGCATGATTGGTACGTTTTATTGTTTTGAGTTTTAATTTTTGATTTTTTAAATTTTAAATTTTAAAAATAAGATAAAAATAAAAAACAATTCGTTAATACAACAAATAAACTAAAATATATATATTAATTAAAATACTTAAAAACAAAAACAGAAATGAAAAATTAAATTAAATGATTCCTTAATACGTTTAATTGTGATTTCAGTTTTCATTTATTAAATATTAAAAAATACATAAAAATATAAAAAATTAATAAAAACATATTTATATGTAAAAAATAGAGAAAAAACGAAAATAAGAACTACACAAGTATAAAACGGGTCTGAATTCGAATCGTTCATTTTGTGGGTTGTAATTTTTAATTATTATTTTAATATATTTGTATTGATTTTTGTACTGTATTAATATGTTGTCTTTATCAATTTTTGTGTTAAAAATCAAAACTAAAAATTCTAACTATACCGAACAAGCTAAAATTCGTGCCTCTTCCGATACAAGCTGACGGCCTCGGCACCAGTTACTCAATATGCTTCTTTTAAGGCATAAATAGTGATAATCAACATGGAATAAGTTGAGGAGCTGAGATCTGGCTTTGTCGGTACGACGTTAGTTCTACCAACTTTCCATGCAAGTCTTTGTTTAATTTCATTAATATATATAAAAAAAAGGCTTTCCATGCAAGTTTGACTTAGCAGGTATTTAACTCAGTGGTAAAATTAGCTTAAACGAGTTAAAATGCCATCTGTTATATTAACAGAAAATAAAAACTTAAGCTCGGCCCAGCTAATGTAACTTGCTCAAATGTCTGAATTTTAAATTGTTGTTGAACAGCCGCTTCAATGCGTTAAAAATGCCGGACTTGTTTGGGTTTGTTTTTTGTTTTTATTTTTTATTTTTATTTTTAAAATTAAAAATAAAAAATTGGTACAAAAATTAAAAAAACATAATATAAATATAGCATAAAAATTAAAAAATACAGAAATTGATAAATATAAAAACTGATGAAAATATATGAAAATTAAAATAAAAAATGAAGACAAATATTTGAACTAAACGAGTTGGTTTCTATTTTTTATTTCTGTTTTTGCATGTTTTTATAGGGTTTTGTATGTTTTTTAATTTGTGTTGTCTTTTATATTTCTATATTTTATTTGTGTGATTTTTTCAATTTTCATACTATATTCTTTAATTTTTGCAGTTTAAAAAATAAAAATAAAAAATAAAAATCATAATCTTAAACAAACAAGCCTGAAATATTTAGATGACAATCAATTCAAAATAAAAATAAGATAAATTTAAAATATTAATTAAATTAAATATGTTGTGTATGTTCAATTTGTTGAATTATCTAAGAATATGTAATTTATAGATTGTTTTATATATTCAATGACTTATTCGAAGAAAATAAAAAAAAATTTATAGGAAACCTGTTCGATTATTAATCAAGTTTGATTCCATGGTTGGCACATAGTAGTGGTTTTTTTTTTATCAACCTATCAAATGGTTTGTTGGAATATGTAATTTATAGGTTGCTGTGTGTTTTTCATAATTTATTTAATAAAAATGGAAAAAGCTATAAGAAACTTGGCCAGTTATTAACTTCTCTGATTATGTGTTCATTGAATAGTGAATATTTATCATTATTATCTCATAAAATAATTAAAATATTTTTAGATATCATATTAATACAAAAATATTTTAATATTTTTAATAACGTTTACCTACACCTATTGATACAATATTTGAAGGAAAATTTTCTGTCTAGTATTCATAGTCTTAAATCCAAATATATATATATGTTAGATTATTTGACAATTCAATGGCCCATGTACACTAAGAGTTCAAGAGTCCAATGTATATGAGCCCAAGATGATGATTATTGGGTTATAACTTTATTGGGCTCGCAGGCCCATGACCCTTTCCCTCTCACTTTATTAATTCAAGTGTTAATTCAGAAATTAACACTTGAACAGAACAAAATCATCAGAGAATTTCTAATCATCAAAAACAGATCATTAAGGAAAGACAGAGAGGGAATAAACAAGAACATCAACCAGATCATAAATTATGGATTCAGGTTCTTGTTAATGTTTAATATCCTGGATAAATTGCTTTCAATTGGTATCAGAGCATGGTTAATTATCTGTATGAATGTCATTCCCATCGCCTGCCTAATTTTGCGTTTTCGGTGGTTCTGTT
>JAOXYD010000009.1:13346511-13378480 GCA_028565735.1 Pinacopodium congolense | reverse complement strand
TTTGAAATAGTCGTGCATGTTACTTGGGTACACCTTTGAAAAGTTCTTCAAAAACTTAACTATATCTGAAAAACACTTAAAATATATGCATTTTTATGAGAATCCCACGACGATTATTATGAATGTATGAATTGAATCATTTATAAGATTGTGTAAATTTGAACTCTTTAAACATACTTTTAGGATTAAGATAGACCCATTTAACATAGTATCAGAGTCTAATTTTGAGCTTATACTTTGGTAATTCGCACATAATCCTAATTATATATACTAATTTCAAGCCTGTGATTATATATCCGTTTGACATAGAAGAATATCACCTTAATTCAATAATATAATCCAACTTGCTCTGTGAAGGATACCCATTCACAATGCGGAATACTAGCTTTGAAAACTACGGTCTTTGGCAGCTGAATTGTGAAAACTAAAGAAATCTAATGGTCGTTTGAAATAGTCGTGCATGTTACTTGGGTACATCTTTGAAAAGTTATCTGAAAAACACTTAAAATATGTGCAGGTTTAAAACTGAAATTTTAAGATTTTTTCAATGTACAAATCAAAATTTTCAATTCATTATGAAATCGAAAATTTTTTTGTACTCAACCTTTTCGTTTATCAAGTTTATTTTAATGCACATCAAATGCTAAATTTTTTTCATATTGATAATTAGAATATGAAAAAATTAGGAAACCAACGGGTTAATGGTCTTCCATAGCCTCCTTGATAAAAATGTAATTTCATAAATAAATAAAAGGATAAAAATTAAATTTATTAAAGGTAAAAATATAAATTTATAAATAGATCAGAAATAAATACGTAAATATGTATTAAAATTATACGAATTAAAAGTCATTCTAAAGATAAAATAGAAAAAAGATAACTGAAGAAAATAAAAATTTAGTTTAAAAATGTGATGAGCATCCAAGACCTTGAAAAAGACACTTTACCAACACTTATACAATCAACAATATATATAAGTTGAATATCATAATTATTTTTTAATATCAGGAAATTGCTGGTATAATCTATTTTTTGAAAAAAATTGGTGGTATCTTTCAATGCTTATTTTCTACTAAATTTAAGAAAATGCTAATTTTCTATTAACAAGGTCTAGTCGTAATGAATTTAATTCTTGTTCAATATCATCTACTAAATAATGAGTTAATAACTTCTTATTATCACTTTAAGAATGTTGACATTATTCTTTTAAAATATTACAAATTGTAACTATATAAATAATTCTTCTTTTGAAAATAAACTATATAAAAATTTATCAATTGATTTAGTGACATTTGAAATTTAATTAATAATAAAATATTCTTACCTCTCAAAACAAATCTTCTCTAATGACTTAAAAAAATTGAAGATTCAAAATTAATTTCTCAAATTTAATATCTAGTATAATTTGGTTCTTAATATTTTAAAAGTTTAATTAAACTTTTAAATTCAAATAAATTAAATAATTTAATATGTATTCAATAATATTTTTGTTAAATATAATAAAAATTAGAATTAAATATAAAAGGACATTTTAAATTTTTAATAAAAATTTTACTACCTTAAATTTTATTTTTATCAAATAAATTATAAGTTTGTAAATTATATTGTGAGATACACAAGTCTAACAGTATAACCTTGGGAAAAGATGTGAGAAAACTCTAGAATCTCATTAAATAAAGTGAGAAACGATACCACTTCATTTTACAATAGTGTCCTTTATATACATATAACTAATAGCTATTTTGGAGCTTAAGTCAATATAGCATAAACTGACTAACAACTGTCTAAGAATTTAAGTAAATATAGTATAAACTACATAACATTTGACTTTTCACACTCCCTCTCAAGATGAGCATATATGTTAATAAGGCTCATCTTGTCCAGCAGAACATTAAATTGCCTTGGACTTAAAGCCTTGGTAAACACATATGCAAATTGACATGCAAATTTAACATAAACTAGCTTGATGATGTTCTCAACTATCTTATCACGCACAAGATTGCAATCTAGCTCCATGCACTTTGTTCTTTCATGAAACACTGGATTATTTGCAATGTAAATGGATGGAGCATTATCACAGTATAACTCCACTGCACTTTGGTGCTCAAAACCAAAATCTTTGAGTAAACTCAGCAACCAAAAAACCTCACAAGCTGCTCCTGCTATTGTCCTATACTTAGCCTCAACATAACTTTTGGATACAACACTATTTTTTATTTATTTATAGCTGACGATAAAAAATACCAAGGAAGGTACAATAACTTGTAACAGACCTTCTTATATCCATACAGCTTGCCCAATCACTACCTAGATACATTTTAGTTTGTAAGACTGAATTGGCAGCAAGAAAGATGCCTTGACCTAGTGTAGACTTCAAGTATCTTAACACTCTATAAGTAGCACTAAGATATATAACTGCAGGTTTATTCATGTACTATGAAAGAATATTATCTGCATAACAAATATCAGGTCTTGTGAGGGCTAAATATATTAATTTACCAACAATTTTTTGAAAAAGTGCCAGATTTTAAAGAAGATTTTCATCTGTATTTCTCAACTTGTGATTCACTTACATTGGAATACTTCTTAGTTTGGCTCCAAGTACTCCATGCTCTTATAAAAGATCTAAAGTATATTTCCGTTGTGACACAGAAATACCTTGGAAGCCCTTGCTATTGCAAGACCAATAAAATACCTAAGTTTCCTAATATCTCGAAGCTTAAATTTGGAACCTAGGATAGTCTTTAAATTTGCCACCAAGTGTTCATTTGAACCTATAATAGAAATGACATCAACATATACCAAAATTGTAACAAAACCAATATTAGTCCTTCTTGTAAGCAAGGAATAATCAGTCTTAAATTGAACAAAACCAAACTTTAATAAACTCTGAGTTAGTTTAATGTTCCACTGTCATGAGGCCTATTTCAAACCAATAAAGATTTGTGCAGTTTACAAAATAAAGGACTAGATATGCTTGATGTACTAGCTGCACTAGATAACTCCCCCTGAAGCTGGTAGCCCTTAAGAAGTTGCATATAAATATCTTTAACCAAATCACCATGTAGAAAAGCATTAATAACATGAAGTTGAGCTAAAAACCAATAGTGGATGGCAATAAGAGCTAAAAACAACTAAATAATAGAATGTTTAGCCATAGGACTAAGCGTTTTAGTGTAATTAAATCTAGCTTGCTGAGTGTAACCTTTAGCCACCAACCGAGCCTTATACCTCTCAATAGACCCATCAAGCTTATATTTGACTTTATAAACCCATTTAAACCCAACAATATGACAACTAGGTGGTAAAGAAACAGTAGACCAAATCTGATTGGCCTCTAAAGCATCAAGCTCCTTAGTCATTGCAGTTTTCCAATGATCAAATATAACTACCTATTGATGTGTTTGAGGTTCAAAGTTAGAGTAAATATTGAAGGAAAAAGCTTTAAAAGAAGGGGAAAGATGATTGAAAGAAAGATACTACTAAATGGGATATGCAGTAGAATAATAAGTATGCGGGGAAACATTAGTAGGAGGTAAATGAAACTGAAAATCATGTAGATAAGATTGTAAGGATTTAAGTCTGGCACTACGCCTAGGTTGAACAGGAAGAGAAGAAGAAGGAAGGATTGGAGAGGAATTGGTAAGTGATTAAGAAGAAGTAGAATGTGGTAGAACAGTGGAAGGTGGAGCATCATGTGGATCACAACTAGGAGTAGAATAAAATTGAGGCAAAACAACACTAAGAAGAGAAGCGGAAACTGGAACAAAAGGAAACACATGTTTAAAGAACTTGACATCTCTAGAAACAAAAGTGGTTTTGATCTATAAGTCATATTGTTTATATCCCTTGACACCAATATGATAGCCAAGAAAAAGACATTGTCTAGCCTAAAGATCAAGTTTCTTCATATGAATACGTACAGTAAAGGAGAAACATAGGGAACCAAACACCCTAAGATGATCATAGGAAGGAGGTTGACGAAAAATAATTTCATAAAGACTACGATTATTAAGCAAAGGGGTAAGTATCCAATTGATAAGATATATTGTCATAAGTACAGAATCTCCCCAAAAATAGAAGAGACCTACCCACATTCAACAAATGTTAATGCTTGTGTTCAATAATACCATTCTACCTAGGTGTGTAAACATAAAAAGTTTGATGTTGTATCCTATGTATGGCATAAAAAGTGGGTAATCGAAATTCAGTAACATTATTTATATGAAAAACCTTAATTCTACTATTAAATTGAGTAAGAATGAATTGAAAGAATTGAGGGATAATTTGAGTGACCTAAGATTTATGTTTTAACAAATAAACCCTAGTACTCTTAGAAAAACCATTATCTATTATAAGGAAAAAATGATTTCCATTGAGATTTATAGTAGAATAAGGTCCTTATACATCAAGATGAATAAGATAAAAAACATCTTTAGTGTTTGGTACATGAATAGGAAAAGAAAAACATTTTTGCTTAGCCCTAGGATAAATCATACAAGATCTAAGCTTGAAATTCTCTAAAGAAGTAGAAATACAAGGGATATGTTTCATCATATCAGTAGAAGGATGCTTATTAGTTTTAACTACATTGCAAGTATACAGATTGTAACTTCTAATATAATTGATATCGATCCCACGAGAATTGAATTTAGATACCTAAAAGTTTGAATTTCACTTTGTTTAAGGTAAAATAAGATTATAGAAACTGAAAATTAAAATTAAACTAATGAAACTTGAAGGAAAATAATCATAAAAGAAAGTAAAACAAAGAAGATATTCAATAGTGGAGACTTAGGGATGTTCTATCCTTATTTATCCTCCTTTATCTTATCAATTTAATTGTGTTTGACCTAAGATTTTATAAAGTTTCATTACTCTCTCTCATGGTGTAACTAATTGTCCCTAATTTAAGTAAGATAGAATTAGTCTTGCAATCTCTCAATCTACAAAACCTTTCGTAAATACTCATATAGATATGAAGCAATCCTATAGGTAATTAATATAGTAGTTAAGATCTCTCTTCAACCACTTATTAATATGTTAATTGTAGATCCATTAAGTTACCAACTCTCGTTGCACCCTAGCTCAAATAAATTAAGGCAATCTCTCGATTCAAAGTGATTATAAGCTTAACAATTAACATAAATAACTACGCATTAAATCAATAAGAATAAAATCAAATAAACAATTCAACAACAATCCCTAAACTACATTTAGCAATCCATAATCATATTAAAATAAATAATATTTAGATTGAACATCAAAAGGAAGGCAAAGGAAAAGAGAAAATTAATGGTGTAGGTTGAAGCCTCCTTTTTAGGAAAATCTGGACAACATTTGTTGAATCTTTAATCAACTCTCAAAAATTGTGTTCTTCACCTTTCTTCTCTCGATAAAAACCTTATTTTCTATCTTGGATCTCTCTTAGGGTCAAAATATGGCTTCCAGTTTAATTCTCACGACCTCTTAATCCTAAAAATTCGTAAAACACGTTCTTACACTTTTTGCCAAATCATCTTGCCAAAGAAACTTTATTCATCTTTGACCTTTACTTGGTATTTTCACTATTTGTTCTTCTACAGACCTCCTTTTGACCTGAACTTTTATATATAGGCTCTTAACATTTTTTTAGTTACCTGTAAAATTGCATTGCAATCTGAGCTCTATAAAGGAATTTAATGCATCACCGAAGTTACAGTATGAAAACTGATGTTGATTTTGAGTCTCATTCGTTACTGACAATTCCAAATATCAAAGTGCATCATCCTATTCCTTAAATAAGTTCATATTTTCCCTTTAAACACTAAACAATACCAAAAAAAAAAAAAAATCAAACACCTAAAAGATAATGAAAAGGGATGCAAAACTTCATACTAACTAAGTTTAAAACACACAAACAATACTTAAAACACCTAAAAATAACCTAGAAACATACTATGAAAGCACACTTATCAACTTCCCCACACTTAAACTAATACATACATTACATTCCATCAATTCATTTTTAAAGAGACCAAGTGTATGTAATCTTTCAAACTTTGGCAACTTAAATATCAAGCTATTACATACATCATAATCTTTTCATCAGTACACATAAACAAGCTCAACTTATGATACCATTAATCAAAGGTAAGCATAAAAACAAGATAGATTTTCCTCACGATATTCACTCATTTTACTCAAGTGTTTAAGGATTGATGTTTCACTCAAGACTCCCTCTAAAAGACTACACTATTATAAGCTTGAAAACTCAGCAATTCTCCTCCATGATGATTACATGCTAAATGGATCACAAAGACTTTTAATTAAGGTTGTAATGAGGTCAGGGTTAAGGTGAGTCAAAAATGAATTTTAGGGGTTCTTCACAAGTATTTATAAAGCACTAAATGTACAAGGGGACAATAAAATGTATTTATGAGAGATGCATGTAAATAACTAACTAATCAACATTTATTGTTGCTATTAACTTTGATTATTTTCTTTCTTATTTTTTCCTTTTTCATTTAATTTTGTTCCTTTTTTTCTTTTTGTGCAATAATATGAAAACGATGAACAAAACAGTAGCGAAATGTAATATGCTATAAGAGTAAAGGTATTGCTTAACTCATTTCAGAAGAAAAATGTAGCTAAAATCCCAAACTAATGCACACTTAGCACTTTATTAAACTTGTGATAAGTTAGGCTAATGGGGGTTTTTAGTTTTTTTTTATGTAAGGTGTTTAATTCAAGAAACAATAAGTTTAAAGGCTCAAAAGGAGTTATAAGGGATAATAAATTAAGTGTGTCATTTAATTCAAGGGTTTAAAAGTAAAGAAGTCCTTAATCCTTTCTATATAACATGCATCTAGTAGTTTCAAACCTGTATAGAGCAAGTTCTGAAGGCAATCATCCTAGGGGAGCATCACACACAACAAGAAAAATAAAATGACTGAAATGTAGTCATATAAGTTCAATGCCTCACATAGGTTTATATACGAAAATCCATGATAATTTCACGCATTCCCTAGGCACTCAAGTATCAATTTCGGACCAAGTTTATGCAACCAACTACTTCAATCAATCAGTATGATTCACCTTCCACTTAAACCACCTAATTCAACTTCAAGCATACACTCAATCTCGTTCTAACTACTATGATATAATTTCATGATATAACACATATAATAATGACTCAAGTGCAAAGAAATCAACATACCTAATACTAACAATTTAACATGCATCATATATGATATACAAAATGTAAACACAAATGCAATGACTATCTCCCTACACTTGAGGGACACATTTCCTCAATGTGTGAGAGAGCACCAAAGACAAGGAACACAAAGATTAAAGTAGCAAAAAAAAAAAAAAAGCAACCAACTTTACAAATAACACAAATTAAACATGCAGATGAAACAAACAATAAATAAATAGAAGGTAAGAAAACTTATGGAGGGGACAGTGGTAATGGTTTTGGTGAAGGCACTTGGACCCCATGCAGTGCAAAACATTTTAGAAGCTTCTTAGTTTGGTAACGTTGTTGTTGCTCCATTCGCTTCGTCCTGTCATCCATGAAGTCGAGATGTCGCTTTAGAATCTTATGGTTATCTTCCACAGTGAATACAGCTTCCCAACCCTCACCCTCTTCGTCAGAATCATTAGAAAAGTTGTAATTTCCTTAAGGATGGTGGGCGAAGAATGATCCTGTGGATTTCATTTGTTGTATAGTAGCTCATGTGTTGGGGTCTCGGAGTTCTAAGGAATTCATCTCCATAATTTCAGCACATCGCAAATGCATAAGAGTGAAATACTCAACAAACACAGGGGTTAGACCATTGAGATTAACATTATAAAATTGAGCAACAACAGTGACAATGTAACCCATTCTTAAATAGTTTTGATTCTTTGTTATCGCCTGATCCAAAATATGAAAAATATGGTATAATGTGCAAAATTTGCGATTAGTATCTATATGCCACAAAAGAAACAGTTCTTTAATTGAACACTTATTACTTTGAGACTTATTGAAAATTGCATGGCACAGAAATTTATGCAAAACTAGATGGGCATGACTAAGAATGAGAGAGTTGGATGGATTATGGGCATCAAACTTATCTAAACCTGTAAGTTTCTTCCAATATGCAACATACTTAAAGTCAGGATGGGTAGCATAAGTCTTTGATTTCGAAAACCCGAAGATGGAATTTAAATTATTATAATTTAGATTATATGGGTGTCCTTGCAACCTAAAATAGAATTCATCTAATGTCTTAGGATCATATTGAATAGTTGAAAAAAATTCCATTGCTAATTCTTCAAACACCACATAGTCAAAATGGATGAATTGCTTCCAACCTATCTGTTTACCTAAGTGTTTAATCTTGTCTTTCAGTCCAACCTCTTCAAGAATTTGAAATTTTAACTGTTTAGGGGCAACAATAGACTTACCTTTGAGTTGTAGGAATTTTGTACCTTCTTCATGACTAAAGATTGGAAAAGGAGCACCAAATTTGTAAGTCATATCTTGTGATCCTTGGTTGAAGGCCAACTCTTTGTCTTTAGATTGGTTATTGCTTTTAACTTGTCTTCTCTTAGGTGCCATGATGATGGGTGTTGTGCAAAACCTATAAAAAGAGACACAAAAGAAGAGGTTAGATGAGAATATGATGAAAACAACGATTAATAAAGAAGAAAGTATGATTTTGGGATAAAAAGGATTAAAAACTTGAAGTTTGATGTAAGATTAATGGAAAGGTTTGTGAAAGATTTGAGTAAAATAGACTATTTGAGTGGAAAAAAGTTAAAAAAATAAAGAAGAGAGAAGACTGGAGGTTGCACTTGGAGTGGGAGGCTTAAGACAACTAAGATTTTAGAAAAAGAAACAAAACAAAAAAATAATAATATAGTAGTAATAATAATAATAATAATAATAATAATAATAATAATAATAATAATAATAATAAAATAAAAAGAGTATAGGAACAACGCTAAGCATCGCTCAAGTAGTGACAGCGACAACGAGTTAATAATCGTTGCTTGATTTTTTTTTATTTTTTTGAAATATATTATTTATTTTATTTTCTTATTTTCGTTTATATATATATTGTTTATTTTTATTTATTATAATTTTTTATTTTTAAAATTTTTAAAATCTAATTAATAACAAAACATGCTAAATTAAAGTCATTAACTTGACCAATCTTAAACACTATAAGATTAAAGAAGGGAAAGAAGAGATATTACTTCCCTTTCATTAAAAAGAATGCCTCTAAAATAATGTTTTCATATTTGATCATTCACTTTAAATGTTTTTCCCTTGTTGTTCTCTAATTCAACTGCTCCATGCTTGAACGCTTGAATGACTTTAAATGGACCACTCCAATGGGATTTTAGCTTTCCTAGAGATAAGCGAAGTCGAGAGTTAAATAATAATACCTAATTATCAGTCTTGAATTCCTTCTTTTTTAGGTGAGCGTCATGCCGCTTCTTCACTTTCTCCTTATATAGTTTTACATTCTCACAGGCATCAAATCATAGCTCCTCCAATTCATTAAGTTATAGTAGCCTTTTCTCACCAATTGCTTTTCCATCGAAGTTCAAAACCTTAGTAGCCCAATACACTCAATGCTCTAGCTCCACAGGTAAGTGATAAGCTTTTCCATAGACAAGATGAAAAGGAGTGGTACCTATTGATTTCTTGATTGCAGTGGGGTATACCCAAAGCCCATCATCAAGCTTTAATGCCTAGTCTTTCCTCGAACCACTCACTATCTTCTCAAGAATTTTCTTAAGCTCTCTATTAACTACTTCAACTTGCTCGCTCATCTGTAGGTGGTAAGGTGTGGCTATGCGATGGTAAACTCCCTATTTCTTGAGCATGGCTTCAAAAGGCTTGTTTCAAAAGTGCGTTCTCCTATCACTAATAATTGCCTTTAGTACTTTAAACCTATTAAATAATCATTTATGAACTTTTGTACAACTTTATAATCATTGGTTGGGGTAGCTATGGTTTCTGCCCATTGGGAGACATAATCCACACCTATGAGGATATAAGTATTGCCAAGAGAGGATAAGAATGGTCCCATAAAATTGATTCCTCATACATAAAAAACCTCCACTTCTAGAATGTTAGAGAGGGTCATCTCATCCCGCTTTGAAATATTTCCTACCCGTTGGCATCGATCATAATTTTGGACATACTCATATGCGTCCTTGAATAGTCTAGGCCAAAAGAATTCCCACTTCAACACCTAAACTGTAGTCTTGTTGACTTCGTAATGACTTGTATAAGATGAATTATGACATTGTACTAAAATTTCAAGCATTTCATCATCAGGAACACACCTACAGATTAGTCCATCAGCACATATCTTATATAAAATTGGTTCATCCAACAAATAACGAGTACACTCAAACAAAAATCGCTTCTTTTATTAATAAGTTAAGTCAGGAAGAAGGATATCACTTGCAATGTAGTTCATTATATTAAAAACCATGGAATAAAAATATCAGTTACCAACATTAAGGATTCATCTGGAAAGTGTTCATTAATGTCTACACTTGATTGCATCTCCCCACCTTGTAAAAGTGACAAGTAGTCTGCCACTACATTCTCTACTCCCTTCTTATCTCATATTTCTAAGTCAAATTCTTGTAGGAGTAATACCTATCATCTAAGCCTTGGCTTGGTGTCCTTTTTGGTAAACAGATATCTTAGTGCTACATGATCAGTAAAAACAATTACTTTTGAACCGAAGAGGTATGAGTAGAATTTGTCACATTCGAAAACCACAGCTAGTAATTCCTTTTTGGTAGTGGTATAATTCAATTGGTCTCATGTCAATGCCTTACTAGCATAGTAGATGGAATGTAATCTCTTCTCCTTCCGTTGTCCTAGAACGTACCTCAATGCTTATCACTTGCATCATACATGATCTTGAAAGGTAAGGACCAATCTGGTGAAGTTAAAATTGGTGTGGATACAAGTGTCTCTTTCAACCTATCAAAAAAAATTAAATAGTTAGCATCAAAGTGAAAAGATGTATCTTTAACTAACAAATTAGTAAGGGGTCGAGCAATAAAAGAGGAATATTTAATAAATCAACGATAAAACCCAGCATGTCCTAAAAATGCTCTAACACCTTTAGCGTTGCTTAGTGGCAGAAGCTTCTCAATAACTTCTGTTTTGGCTCCCTGCACCTCCATTCCTTTGTATTAAATCTTGTGTCCCAAAATGACGTATTCGTGCACCATAAAGTGACACTTTTCCCAGTTGAGGACAAGATGCGATTCTTCACATATTTTAACTACTCTGTCCAAATTGTTCAAACAGTTATCAAAGGAGTCTTCAAAGACTGAGAAATCATTCATAAACACTTCCATTATATCCTCTATCATATTTGCGAATATGACTATCATGCATCGTTGAAAAGTAGCTGGGGCATTGCAAAGGACAAAAGGCATTTTTCTATAGGTGAAGGTTCCATAGAGGCATGTGAATATGGTTTTATCCTGATTGTTTGTATATATAAAGATCTGATTATAACTTGAATACCTATCCAAAAAGCAGTAAAAGGTATGCCCAACCACTCTCTCAATCATCTGATCAATAAAAGGTAGGGGAAATGATCCTTCTTAATTGAGATGTTAACCTTTCTGTAGTCAATGCAAACACGCCAACCTGTGATTATTCTCATTGAAATCAATTCTCTTTTTTCATTTTCAACCATGGTCATGCCTTCTTTCTTAGGTACACATTGCATTGGGCTTACCATCCACTATTAGAGATGTGGTAAATGATTCCGGCTTCCAAGAGTTTAACCACCTCTTTTTTCACCACTTCTTGCATGTTCAGGTTCCATCTCCTTTATCTTTCGCTCACATTCTTACATCCGTCTTCAAGGTAAATTCTATGCATAACTACATTTGGGCTAATATCTCTAATATCAGAAATCTATCAACCCATAGCCCTCATTCTTTTTTTGATGGTCTTTACCACTTTTTCCTCTTGCTCCAAAACTAATTGGATAAAAATAATGATGGGTAGCATGTGGTCCTCACCTAAAAATGTATATATGAGATGGGAAGGTAAGGGTTTCAACTCTAGAGTAGGTGGGCTTACAATAGAGGGTGGTATAGGTGCATCTGTCCTCTCTAGCTTTTCATTTTCTACCTCCTCACATAACTCTTATTCATCCACATTCTCATCTTCTTAAACTTCCCTTATTACCTTAACTTGATATTCAACTTCATTAATACACTCATCCACAAAATCAATCTTCATACAAACATTACTATCAATCGGTTTCTTCAAAGATTTTGTCATGTTAAATTCAACCTTCTTATCACCAATTCTCAAAACTAACTTCCCTTCATGCACATCAACTAATGCCTTACCAGTATTCATAAAGCGCTTACCTAAAATCAACGGATAGTTCCTATCTTCTTCAAAATCTAGTACCACAAAATCAATAGGAATTATAAAATTTTCCACTTTTACTAAAACATCTTCGATTACCACAAGTGACCCCTTGATGGATTGATCTACGAGCTGAATAAGCATGGATGTTGGCTTGACATCTCCTAGCCCTAATTTTCTAAAAATAGACAATGGCGTCAAGTTAATACTTGCACCTATATCACACAAGCATTTAGAAAATTTAAAATCACCAATAACACATGGAATAGTAAAACTCCCTAGATCTTGTAGTTTTGAAGGTATGTTGCTTGAGATAATCAAACTATAATTCTCTATCAAAGTCATCATCTGGTTATCCTCCTAAGTGCATTTATGTGTCAATATATCTTTAAGGAACTTCACATACTTAGGCATATGCTCCAATGCCTCCACCAAGGATAGGTTTATTTGAAGCTTCTTCAGTTCTCTAAAAATTGGGAAAATTGAGCATCTACCTGATGCTGTCTCACGTCTTATAGATATGGGATCTTCGATTTATAGGGTAGTGGTGGCATATCAGCTTCTTGTCTTCTTTCTCTTCCTCTACCTCCTTGCCTTTATCCTTTCTTTGGTTATCCTTTTGCACACTTGGGTCTTCCATTTTCTTACCACTTATAAGTGTGATTGCATTGATTTGTTCTTTTGGATTTGCTTCGGTGGTATATGGTAAACTACCTTCATTCCTAGAGGATAAAGCGTTAGTTAGTGGACTTACATGTACCTCCAAGTTATGGATGGATGAAGCATGATTCTTCAAAATTTGGTCGAACTTTACCTCCTGACTTGTAAATTTGGTGCCCATAGCATCCATCATCTTGTCTATCCAGCTCTCTAATGACCCAAAGCGATCTTGTTGAAATCCAGGAGGTCCTTGAGGTCTTGCTTACCTACCTGCATTGTTAGTACTCTAAGAAAAGTTTGGGTAGTTCTTCCACCCCATATTCTAATTGTTGGAGTATGGGTTATTACCTCATTGTGGTTGGCTAACATAGTTTACCTGCTCAGTGCCGCTAGCTCCCATTAAGAAACATTCTATAATACCATGGTTGTCTTGCCCACAAAGCTCATATTGAAAGTGCACGACTTTGACAGTATAAGAATAAGCTCCTTGCATATTGTTCAACTGTCTAGTGAGGGTTGTGATTTGTGCTTGCAAAACTATTACTGAGCCAACTATTATAATCCCTTTTTGCTCCTCGGCCCTTGTCTACTTCTCTCACTTGACCACATACAATTGTTGCTTACCAACTCCTCTAGAAGATTGCGAGCTTCTTCAATATTTTTCCATATTAAAGAACTTCTAGCAACTGCATCTATGGTTTCTCTTTTATTCTAATTGACACCATTGTAGAATTTTTGTAAAAGGAACTCTCTTGGAAGGTTGTGATGTGGGCAACTTTTATGTAACTCTTTGAACCTCTCCTAAGCTTTGTATAATGACTCGCCATCACCTTGTTGAAAATTTGTAATTTATTTGATGATCTTCGTAGTTTTTATCAAGGGGAAATACTTGGCAAGGAAGGCTTGAACTACTTGCTCCCATATAGTAATCTGTCCTAAATTGAATGAGTTGTACCATGCCTTTGCTCTATCCCTGAAAGTGAAAGAAAATATTATGAGTCTCACCGCATTATCAGATATACCTTGAAATCGGAAAGTATCACATATCTCCAAGAAGTTGGCTAGATGGGCATTAAGATCTTCCATTGATAAATCGGAAACTATTCTGGAGGATGTTCAGGAGTGCCAGCTTAATTCTAAAATGGTTTGTCATGACTGCAGGCTTTACAACTCCTGTTGGGCTAAATTCAAGCCTTATAAAGTTCATTAAAGTTCTCTAGGCCATTTTGTGTTTTCCTTCTTCATCCATATTTCTCTGTATAGTGTCTTCGTGCTTTACTCTTCTCAGCTCTTGTTCGTGTCTTGTTATATTCAAAAGCTCTTCATCACTCACTTCAGTGGATTTTCACGTACTTCTTGGTTCATGTATCTGCAAAAATCCAAGGAAAAGAATCAACAAAACTTGAATCAATGTCACCAAAATCAAGTAAGATGCTAAAATATCAATCCCCAACAACGACGTCAAAAACTTGTTTGCTAGTTTTAAATTCACTGCAAGTATATAGATCGTAACTTATAGTATAATTGCTATTAATCCTACGAGGATTGAATTTAGACATCTAACAATATGAATTTCACTTTTTTTAAGGTAGAATAAGATTATAGAAACAAAAAATTAAACTTAAACTAATGAAACTTGAATGAAAATAATCGTAGAAAAAAGGAAACAAATAAGATACTCAATAGTGGAGACTTAGGTATTGTTCTATCCTTATTTATCCTCCTTTATCTTGTTGATTTAATTGTGTTTGACCCAAGATTTTATAAAATTTATTTACCCTCTCTTAAGGTGTAACTAATTATCCCTAATTGCAGTAACATTAATAAGTTTTGCAATCTCTTAATCTACAAAACCTTTCCTAAATACTCAACTAGATGTGAAGCAATCCTATAGGTAAATAATACAATAGTTAAGATCTCTCTTCAACCACTTATTAATCTATTAATTGTAGGTCTGTTAAGTTACTAACTCTTATTGTGCACCCTAACTCAAATAAATCAAATCAATCTCTTGATTCGAAGTGATTATAAGCTTAAAAATCAATATAAATAACTATGCATTAAATTAATAAGAATAAAGTCAGATAAACAATTCAAGAACAATCCCTAAACTAGATTTAGTAATCCATAATCATATTCAAATGAATAATATTCAGATTAAACATCAAAAGGAAGGCAAAGGAAAAGAGAAAACTAATGGTATAGATTGAAGCTTCCTTTTTAGGAAAATCTGGATAGTACTTATTGAATCTTTAGTCTCTTCTCCAAAATTATGTTCTTTACCTTTTTTCTCTCCACAAAAAACTTATTTTATATCTTGGATCTCTCCTAGGGTTATAATATGGCTGCGAGGTTAATTCCTATGACCTCTTAATCCCAAAAATTCATAAAACACGTCCCTACACGTTTTTCTATGTCACCCTGCCAAATCAACTTTTTTCAACTTTGACCTTTACTTAGTATGATCACTATATCTTTATCTACAGACCTTATTTTGAACTTAACTTTGATATGTAAGCTCCTCACATATGGTTCTATCTCCATATAAAATTTCATTGCAATCAGAGCTCTATAAGGGCATCTAATGTATCACTGAAGTTACGGTACGAAAATTGATGTTGATTTTGGGTCTCATCCGTTACCTACAATTCCAAACATCAAAATGCATCAATCCATTGCTCAAATAAGTTCATATTTTTTCCTAAAACACTAAACAATACCAAAAATAATCAAACACCTAAAAGATAATGAAAAGGGATGTGAAAGTTCATACTAACTATGTTTAAAACACACAAACAATACTTAAAACACCTAAAAACAACCTAGAAACATACTATAAAAATACACTTATCAAAGGATGTCATAGTATACTATGCCAAGTATCAAGTGATACCGTACAGGTTGACTTTATTTCTGGAAGTAACAAGTTTCTGGATGGAGGAAATAATTTAGAGTAAAAATGATATAGGCCATTTAACTTTCTAGCCATAACAATTTGCATATGAGAGGAATGGGCCTGAATAGAAAAAAGTATCACTTGAAAAGTTAAGGAAAAAGAGGAATCATCAGTCAATTTGCCAATAGATAACAAATTGAAAGCAAAAGTATGAACAAGAAGAACATGTTGAAGAGTAATATGAGTTGAGAGTACAACCGAACTTATTGGAGTAATAGAAACCCTATATCCATTAGGAAGTTGAACAGAATAATTATGAACAGGATTACAATGCTAGAAAAATGTAATAGAATTAATAATGTGATATGATGCCCCAGTATCTATTATCCATGTGGGATGAGAAATAATATATTGATGCACCACATTGCCACAAAGATAACAAGATAAGTAAATATTGATACCTTCCATATTAGAATATGCAGAAGGAATGGTGGTGGAAGGACAAGATTCAGATATTGTAATAAGTGGTTTGACAGTTAAAGGTTGATCATTAACCAACTGAATAAGCCTTTAAAGCTAATCCTTGGAGAGAGTCAACTGCGATACATTTACTTCTTCATTTATAGAAGCATTATCTTGTTGATCCACCTTATTGACAGATATCTTCTGCTGTAACCCCGTTTATATACTAGCAAAATTCTTATTGGACTTTGTAAACTTGAAATTAGGAGGAAAGCCAACCAAATGATAAAAATTCTCTTGCATATTCCTAAGCTTACCATAATTAAAACACACCATATCTTACTTATTCCTCTTGATTACCATTGCAGATGCACTCACTAATAAAGGAGTTAACATATGTAACTTCCTTTGGGTTTCCTCTTTTGAAACCATGTTATAAACTTGATCTAGGTTAGAAAACTATTGCATAAGAATAATCTGAGTTCTTAACCCTTGAAAACTTTCATTTAGACCATTAAGAAATCCTAAGACATAGTCTTTTTCTTCTCTATCAACATAACATTGAAAATAATATGAGTTACATGTACCACATTCACAATGAGGCAAAGGCCTACAGTTCCGTAATTCTTCCCAAATCGTATCTAGTTCACTAAAGTAAGTATCAACAATGTTAGTACCTTGAGTAATAATGCATAATTGATGTTGTAAATGACATATTTGGACATCATTTGGTTGAGAAAATTGTTGTGTTAACTTCTCCAAAATCTATGAAGCTTCTTCAATATAGAAGACTATAGATGCCATTGAAGGAGATATAGACCTCAATAAACATGCGACTATGAGATTGTTGCATCGACTCCAAGATAGGAAATTAGGGTTTTCTTTAGATGGCTTCTTCATTGATCCATTAAAGAATGCGTATTCCGTATGGATACTGCTAATAAGAACGATCTTCTCCATGATTCATAGATAGATGAACTCAACTCTAATGACATGATAACCAAACTGTGATTTTCTGAGTGATGGATGAAATAGGGTGAAGAAGGATCCTCCATTAATGAGATCAAAGCCATATCATGATCAGGTAAAATGGAAAACAAGGAAAAATAAGAGAAATCGTAAAGATTAGGGCAAAGAAAAAGCTATTTGGGTCGAGAGAAAGGAAACAAAAATGAGAGAAAATGATGCTCGCTCTAACACCATGTGATAAAACTCTAGAATCTCATTAAGTAAAGTGATAAATGACAGTACTTCATTGTATAGCAGTATGCTTTATATACATAGCAGTAAACAAATAGCTATTTTGGAACTTAAGTCAATATAACATAAACTAACTAATAGCTGTCTAAGCACTTAAGTAAGTATAGTATAAAGAACATAACATTTGACTTTTCATAAAAGACATTGAGCATAAACCAATGCAAATTGACATAGGAATTAAATTGTAACTTTAAACATGTCTGACATTAGTAAATCGAGTTTCTCTAGGTGTCTTTGAATGTAGATACTGTTTTATTGAAAATTGACGTGAACCAATGGGAAGTTCAAAATGAGGTCAAAACTTTCCCAAATCTTTTGGTTGTAAAACTTTTTTTTGTTAATTAAGATTTACAAAATCATTATTGAATCAAACAAATGAAGACTCTTGGCCACTATGAATCAAGCATATAAAATAAGGCTTGACATCCATCACATTTCAAATTGTGGATTGCCAAATTGTGAGTACTAGAATGAACTTGAATTAGGGATGAATTGGGAATACAAAAATGAAATTGAATGATGAATTTATCAATAAAGGATTGTGGATACGAGAAAATAGGAACAAGGAATTAAAACAGTTTGGTGCAAGATCAAAAAAATTTCTTTTGGTAATATTTACAAATAATTTATGATGAATGAGTTATACCATTCAAAATTAATACAAAAATGAAATTGAATAAGAGATGAATTTAAGAATGAAGAATTTTTTTGTTTTTTGAAAAATTAAAAATTAAACATTAATAAAATAACAGAGGCATAAAACCAAGGTTAACAAGGTTTTAACTCTACACACGAGACAGTAATAGATACATCATTCAACTCTTTTTACTCATGCAATTGCAATAGTAAATCGTTTAACTCTTTCCAATGCCTAAAATAAAGCTGAACACCTTTGTCAATGGAAGCTTTAAGAACAAACTCTTCCCTTGTATCTTCCATCCCTTATTTTGCTCTTTCTGCTTAAAGAACAAAGAATTGTGAATATGAGAAATTGGGAACAAGGAATTAAGACAATTCAGTGTACGGTCAACAAATATTTTCTTTTACAAATATTTTCAGATAATTTATGATGGCTGAGTTATACCCTCCAAATTAATAATTATGGAAAAATATAATTTGCAAGTTTAAGCATTTGATAAAAATGAAGGTTTAAGGTATTTTTTTAAACTTTGTTGAATCAATTTGGCCCTTTCTTCTTTTTTAAAAATAACATCGAATATTAAAGAAGGCCATTTCATTTATATGGAATTTATATAATTTCAATTAAATCTAACAACTATTCTAATTAAGTTGTCAAAATATTTTTCATGCATATTATATGATTCAAATAAAATCATCCCACCTTCATATCATTAGGATGAGATTTTCAATACCTTTTCTTTTTGATAAAAAAGCATATTAATAACAAGATAAATATTGTATTAATGAAGTTCTAACAAGGAAGAAATAAATCAAAAGTTAGCGTACTGCAGGATATTTAATGCAATTATATTTTATTTTTAAAGTTTGAAATATGTTTGCATAACTTATATTTTATTTTTTAAATTTGAATATATGTTTGCATGACTTAATATAATTGAAATAACCTACACACTTTTTCATTTTTTACATGAAGAGTTCATACCAAACTGTTGTTGCTCTATTTCTTAAACATTTTTCTTGTATATTACATTATTCAAATAAAATCATCCCACCTTCATTTCATTACAATGAGATTTTCAATACCTTTTCTTTATTAAAAAAATTATATTAATTGTTGGAAGGTGATAAGCTTCTATTGAAGATGAAAAATAAATTTAGGGTAGACACTAAACTAAATTTTAGAGATAATTTCGAATTTTGTAAAAAAAACTGTAAAAACAATTTAAGAATGAGAAAGAACTCTTAATGGAAGAGGAATTCTCATTTGAAACTAATATTCAACTTAATTTCTCTTAACTTGTTTTTACAATTGAGGGGAGAGTTTCCTATTTATACTACTCAAAGATCCTTCTACACAATCAATATCCACAACTAGTTTTAAAATTTTTTCTAAACTTGAGATATTATTACAAAGTATCTAGATTTTTTTTTCATAATATCTAGATTTTTCCATAAGTTCTCTAGTAAAAAATACTTCTAGATAAAGATATTTCTAAATATCTTCTAGAATTTGGACTTTTTTCTTTTAGGGTAATACATGTGGCCCATTTCAAGTACATCAAATCCAAAATAAGTTTATGGCCCAACACCTCCCTTTAAACATGGTTTGATAACTCGAAGACAACTTCTAAGTTTGATGAAAATATCCTTCTTTAGAGGTTTTGTGAAGATATCAACTACTTAGCCTTGAATCTTCACATGCGTTATCTCCACTTCTTTCTTTATTATATATTTTTGTATGAAATGATATCTTGTATCCATATGTTTGCTCCTATCATGAAAGAATGAATTTTTAGCCAAAGTTAATGCAAACTTATTGTTAATAAAAGATTTTATAGGTTCTTCTCGTGACATATGAAGCTTCTTCATCAAACTCCTTAATTAAATGATATGACAAATATAAGAATTAGTATAGCCACATACTCATCCTAACAAGTGGAGAGGTTAACTATAGGTTGCTTCTTGGAATTCTAAGTGAAAGCAATATCTCCTATATAAAACACATAATCACTAATAATCTTTTTATGATCAATATCTCCAGACCAATCACTATCACATTAACAACAAATTTGAACTCATTATATGGTGAATAGAATAAACCATAATCAAGTATACCTTTAATATAACAGAGAATCCTTTTAACTATCTTCAAATGTGTAGGTATAGATGACTTCATGTAGTGGCTAATAAGTCTAACTCCGTAGATGATACCAGTCCATGTATATATTAAGTAGCACAAACTCCTAACAAGACTCTTAAATAGTGTAAGATCCACTTTTTTACCTTCTTCATGCTTGGATAACTTGATTCCACATTAAACATGTGTCTCAATATGCTTAATTTCATTCATCTTAAATTTGTTAAGAACGTCCCTTGCATAGCCTTCTTGGGAGATGAATATGCCCTCCTCCTCATGCTTTACTTTAATGCCAAAATAGTAAGTTATATAGCCAAGATCACTCGTTTTAAATTCATTTGCCATTACGCCCTTTAAATTTTCAATCAACTTTGGATTATTGCTCATAAAGATTAAAAATATCCACATACAAGTAAATAATTAAGATATTTATATTCTTATTCTTCTTCACATAATGGGCATGTTTATGCAAACATTTTTTAAAGTTGGTTTCTTAGAAATATTTATCAATTCTACTATATAATGTGCTGGTGCTTACTTTAAGCCATATAAGGCTTTCTTTAACTTCAAACCTTTTTCTTCATACCCTTTTATTACATAACCCAAAAGTTGATCTACATAGCCTTTTTCTTCAAGGAAAACATTAAAAAAAGTTGATTTTACATCCATTTGATGAATCTTCCATTTATTTTGTGCTACCATTGAAATAATTAGTCTAATAATTGCTAAACGAGCAATAGACGTAAATACCTCTTCATAATGGATGTCGGCCTTTTGCTTGTACTCTTTTTCCACTAGCCTCACCTTATATCTTTCTATTTCTCATTTAGCATTCTTCTTTGCCTTATATATCCACTTAACTTCAATTACCTTTTACCCTTTTGGAAGTGTTATAAGCTCCCATGTGTCATTTTTTATGACAGTATTGATCTCCTCATCCATAGCATTTATCCATTTTTCATTTTGGATTGCTTCTTTAAAATCTATTTATTCACAATTGGCAAAGATACAAAATAAAGTTAAAATATTTTGATGGTCATTCCTTAATTATATCTTGTAAGTTTCTTTCCTTTTACGTCCTTCTTTCCTTTAGGAATGATGGTGGGGAGTCAATGTGAGAAGATGCTCTTGGTAATGTGAGAAGATGCTCTTGGTAAGTAAACAAAAACCATCCTTAATTAAATTAAACTAATGCTGGAAAATTAAAACACCAAAGGAAAAATACCATGTAAAACTTAAACTAACACGAACACAAATTAATTAGACCAATAATCAATTAATTAAAATTTAATTCAACTAAACTAAAGATAAAACTTTAAATAAAAATTTCAACATCTAAACATTTAGTAAACATTAACATTAAACTATTAAAATTATAAGAACAAGTACAAAAACTATTACGAAACATAAATTAACTAAATACATTAAGCATAAATGAAAAATCAAGAAATAAAACATAACATTTGAAAATGAGAAACAAAATACATGAATTAAAGGCAAGAATTTGAATAATAAAGCATTAAACACTAGATCTAAAACTAAGCATTCAGACATGAAGAAGGAAAAGCAAGAGAAAATGGAGAGCATAACCAAAGCACGAAATAATAAACAAAATGGGGAATAAAAAATGCAATAATTTAAATTAAATCCAAAAGTTCAGGCTAAGAAGTTGTTGCACTCCACATGCATTTGATGTTTTTGCTCCAAGCCACCAAGCCGTCCAAGCTAAGGAAAAGGTTGCTACAGACTTCCTTACCTGGAAAGCTCTCTCCTAGACAGTTCTTTATTTCCTATCCTCCCTCAATGCTTTCGACTCTCTTTGCTTTTATTCCCTAGGGGCATGTCTTCATCTAAAAACCAAGCCTTTTGATGTTGTTTTAGATAGCTTTTGAACACTCTATTGGCTGCTACTTAATGCTTCTTAAATTTCTCCAAATGGTTGTCATTTAGACAGCTTTCTTCAAGTGTTGCTTGTCTCCTGTGCTTTCTTGTAAAGTGCTATTTTGATGGACTAATTCTAGCTTGTTATTTTTCTTTTTCTTTTCTATGATATTAAGCCAAAGAAATCCTTGGAATTTGTGCTCTAATTGCTTTCAAACTTCATGGTTTCATATTATATTTATATTTCATCATTAATTCTACACGTAAAATCAATAGGGCACAAAATGAACAATTAAGCACACAAATAGGAATGAATTAAAATGAAATAACATATAAAAATATAAAAAATTCATTCCTATCAATTGCTTTTCTTCCTCCTCCATTATTATACTGCTTAAAACCTCCTTGTCTATAGCTTTCTCGTCCTCTACTACGAAGTTTTGTTCTTTAGTCTTTGTGGGTAGTAAAGTTTCTTTCCTTCTCGTTTAAAGTAAGTTTTCTTTAAAGAACATGTTCCAAGACCTCTTGCTTCTTCTTTTTCCTTTCTTCATATGATTCAAGTGAACCTTTAAGTTGTTCAATAGTCATAATCTCAAAATCTTTTATTTTTTTTCAATAGTTACTATAATATGCTCAAATTTTGGAAGTAAAAAATGAGGAATTTTCTCCATTACTCTTGTATTAGTGATATTTTTCCTATTATTTCTCATTTTATTAACTGTAATCATTTATGTTTCCATTTTATTTCATATATCAAACTTCAAAATCACTTCTTAAAGATTGGAGGTGCATCTTTTATACTTTTTCCTCTCCTTTGCATGATACTTGGAACTTTTTCCATGGTTTTTTTAGAGTCTTGAAGGTTGATGTCAACACAAAAATGTCGTCATCTAGAACTTCAAAAATGAGTAGAGAGCTTTCTTATCTCTCTCCCTCAAACTCTTCAAGGCATCTTTTTAAGCTTGAGATAAAATAATGTCATCCTTTGGCTCAATGTGGCCATTCTCTACAATTTCCCAAAGATCATATGCTAAGCGTAAATCTTTCATTTTGATACTCCAATTTTTGTAGCCACTTTTAGAGAACTTTGGAACTTAGAGGGAAAACTCACTTACCATCTTTGTTGCGGTCTAAACAAAGTTAGAATTTGATCTGTAACTTGAGTGATCACTTATAAAGCAAAAGAAAAAAAAAACTCTAGTGAGCACATCTAAAACTATAAGAGTAGAGATACTTGGTGATCAATTGCTTGATTTAGATATGGATCCACTAAAATAAATAAATAATATACCTCAAAAGGGTGCTAGACCTTGAACTATGATGGATTTAACTTTAGGTAATAGAAGGCAAGCTATGACTGGCATTATGTGGCTTAGGATTAATGCTAATAATTTTGAAATCCCTCATAGTATTATCTCAATGGTTGGAGCTTCCCAGTTTGGTGGTATGGCTCTTGAAGATCCAAATGAACATTTACAAAATTTTCTGGATATTTGTGATCTTTTCGAGAGTAATAGTGTGTCAGATGATGCTGTTAAGCTTAAATTATTTTTGTTTTCCCTCAGAGATAAGGCTAGAGTATGGCCAAATAATCATTCATCTGGTTCCAGTAATGGGACACCTTACAGAAGCTATTTCTAGCTATGTTTTTCCCACCTATAAAACTAGCAAAGATAAGACTAAAATTAGTTTTTTTTTCAATATGAAAAAAAAAATTTGTATGAGGCATATGAAAGATATAGGGAAATATTGGCAAAGTGTCATAGCCATGGTTTTAATACTTGGAAACAAGTGGACATATTCTATATAGGACTCACACCCTCTACTCACTGCATTATAGATGCTACAGCTAGAGGAAGCTTTATGAATAAAACTCAAGATGAAGCTTATAATTTGATTAAAGATGGCAACTAACAGTTTCCAATATCATTCTGAATGTCATTCAAGAAAGTCGCATGGGGTGCATGTTATAAATGATATGGTTGCATTAGCAACCCAAATGGATATCTTGAACAAGAACTTAGATAATTTGGTAAATGGAGTTAGAAGTATTGGAATTAGAAACCAAGCTAAATGTGAGCATTGTGGTAGTTCTTTCTATGTCTTATTAGATTACCAAGTAGGTAGCCCTTTTACTAGAGAGCTTGATCAAGCCCAAAATGTGAGTTATAGTAGGCAAAAGAATGATCATTATGCAAATACCTATAATGCTGGATAGAGAAACCACCTAAAATTTTCTTGGAGAGATAATCAAAATACTTACCAAACCCCAGACTAACCACAGAGAGCCTCACCATCAGGTTTTAGATAAAATCACCTCCACCTGAAAATTCAACTTTGGAAGAGACAATGTTGAAATATATGTAAGGAAAAGAGTCTTGATTACAAAATCATGAAGTAGTAATTAAGAATTTAGAGACTCAAGTTAGCAAAATTGCTCATTTTTTACAAAAGAGGCTTCCTAGTAAGCTACCAAGTTAATCCTTAGAAGCAAACTAAGACCATTATCTTAAAAAGTGGTAAAGAAGTGGAGAGTACGGAAGTGGACAAAGACAATGATGCAACAATTGAGAAAAATGATGAAATAATGATGGAAGCATTAAAAAGAAAAGAGAAAGGTAAGGAAGTGATTAATGAAAATTATGATCAAATCTAACCATGAATTCCTTACCCTCAAAGTGTAAAGAATGTCAAGTTGGATAAGCAATCTGGGAAGTTTGTAGAGATGTTTTAAAAATTATATATTAACATCTCATTTATTGAGGTCATATCACAAATGCCAAGCTATGCAAAATTTTTAAAGGACATTCTATCAAAGAAGCAAAATTTAGAAGATTATGAAACTGTTAAGTTGAATGAAGAATGTTCTGCAATTCTATTAAAGAAGTTGCCTCCTAAGTTAAAGGATCCTGGTAGCTTTACCATTCCTTGTGTAATAGGCAATTTGCAAATTGAGATGGAACTTATGTATCTTTAAGATAGTATTAATCTAATGTCCTTCTCTATCTTTAAGAAATTAGGATTGAAAGAATCAAGGCCCATAACAGTTTAACTGCAATTGGTAGACCGTTCAATTACCTATCCATAAAGGATTAGCGAGGAAGTGTTAGTTAAAATTGATAAGTTTATGTTCCCTATAGATTTCTTGGTGTTAGATATGGAAGAAGACTATAAGATGCCCATCATTTTTAGATGACAATTTATGGCTATAGTAAGGGCATTAATTGGTGTGCATGGCGGAAAGTTACTTTTGCGATTCTAAGATGAAGAAGTGGGGTTTGATATGCTTAAGGCAATATAGTATCATATGGATAATTACTGGTGCAATTTTATAGGAATCTAGCATTTCATGAGTGATCCTTCAATAGTATTATGTTTTGATCCTTTGCAAATGGTGTTAACTCATTCCCAGTTATTATATTTGAATGAAGAAAAAAATTGCTAAGTTTTTAGGAGCTTTAAGATGCAAGACATGTGTCTTCTCACTAGAACCTCTTGAGGAAACTTAATGCTTTAGAAAGGTTTCTTAAGCCTTTACCAAATCCAACAATAAAAGAGCCACCAGAGTTAGAATTAAAACCCCTTCCTTCGCATCTTAAGTATACTTTTTTAAGTCCCTTTTCAAAATTACTTGTTATCATTTCATCTACAGTTAATAAAAGTATTGAGGACAATTTATTGAGAGTATTGTGTGAGCATATTAGAGTTATAGGTTGGATCATTTCAGATATAAAAGGTTTAAGTTCTTCAATTTATACACATAAAATTTTTATGGAAAAAGGTAGTAAGTCATTTGTTCAACCACAGTGAGATTAAATCCTAATGTAAAGGAGGTTGTGAAAAATGAATCGATTAAGTTACTAGATGCTAGAATAATTTAATCGAATTTTTATTCACCTTAGGTTAGTCTAGTTCAAGTGGTACCCAAGAAAGGTGGGATCACTATGGTATAAAATGAGCACAATGAGCAAATATCAATAAGAAAGGTCACTAGTTAGCATATCTGTATAGGTTACAGAAAGTTAAATGATGCCATAAGAAAAGACTATTTCCCACTTCCTTTTATTGATCAGGTTATTAAGAGATTGGCAAGGCATAACTTTTATGGTGCAGTAGATGGGTATAATGGTTATCTACAAATTCCAGTGACCCCTGAGGATCAAGAGAAAACTACATTCACTTGTCTTTATAGTATATTTGCTTATAGGCGCATGCCTTTTAAGCTATGCAATGCAAATGCCACCTTTCAACATTGCATAACAGTTATCTTTTCAGATATGATTGAAACTTGCATCGAAGTATTCATGTATGATTTTTCAATATTTGGCGTGTCCTTTGATTCTTATTTTGAAAACTCTACATAAGGTACTGAAGAGATATGAAGAGAAAAATTTGGTACTGAATTGGGAAAAATGTCACTTTACAGTACAAAAGTGTATAGTATTGGGCCATAAAATACCAAATAAGGGCATAGAAGGAGATCCAGCTAAGATAGAAGTCATTGCTCAACTCCCACCTCTAAATTTAGTTAAAGCAATAAGGAGTTTCTTAGGTCATGCTGGATTCTATAGAAGATTTATCAAGGAGATTTCAAAGATTACTAAACCTCTTACTGATATTTTAACCAAATATGCAATATTTTGTTTTGATGAAAAATATATACACTGTTTTAAACTTTTAAAGGCTAATCTTACAAGTGCACCAATTTTAGTTTCACCCAACTGGTCTCTATTTTTTTAATTAATATGCAATGCAAGTGATTTCGCCATTATAAAAGTTCTTGGGTCAAGGAAGGACAAGATATTCCATCTTATTTATTATGCAAGACATTAAATGATGCACAACATAATTTTACAACAATAGAGAAAGAGATGCTAGTTGTTATCTTTACTTTTGATATGTTCTGTTCTTACTTAGTTTTATCAAAGATTACAATGTATACTGATCATGCAGTATGGAATATTTAATGAATAAACCTGTGTGAAGTCGACATTGATTAGATGTGTCTTATTGATGAAATTACTTCTAACTTTGATGAAATTATCCTTCTCTAGAGGTTTTGTAAAGATATCAGCTACTTGGCATTGAATCTTCACATTCGTTATCTCCACTTCTTTCTTTATTATATATTCTCGTATGAAATGATATCTTGTATCAATATGTTTGCTCCTATCATGGAAGACTGGATTTTTATCCAAAGTTAATGCAGACTTATTATCCATAAAAAAATTTTATAGGTTCTTCTCATAGCATATGAAGTTCCTTCATTAAACTTCTTAACCAAATGGCATGATAAACATAATAATTAGCACCCATATACTAAGCTTTACAAATGGAAAGGTTAAGTATAAGTTGCTTCTTAGAACTCCAAGTGAAGGTAGTATCTCCTATATAAAACACATAACCAATTATACTATTTTTATCATCAATATCTCTAGTCCAATCACTATCATAATAACCAATAAGTTTGAACTCATTAGATGGTGAATAGCGTAAACCATAATTAAGTGTATCTTTAATATAACTGAGGATCCTTTTATCCATCTTCAATTATGTGGCTATAGGTGACTCCATTTAGTGGTTAATAAGTCCAACTCCATAGAGTATATCAGATCCTATACATGTTAAATAGAACAAACTCCCAACAAGAATTTAAGTAGTGTAAGATCCACTTTTTCTCTTTTCTCATGCTTGGACAATTTGATTCCACATTCAACAGGTGTCTTAATATGCTTGCTTTCATTCATCTTGAATTTCTTGAGGACATTTCTTGAATAGCCTTCTTAAGAGATGAATATGGCTTCCTCCTCTTACTTTACTTTAATGCTAAGATAATAATACATAAGGCCAATATCACTCATCCTAAACTCCTTTGCCATGCACCTTTGAATTATTCAATCAACTTCAGATTGTTACTTGTGAAGATTAAACCATCCACATACAAGTAAATAATTAAGATATCTCTTTACTTATTCTTCTTTAAATAGAGAGCATGTTCATGTGGATATTTTGTAAAGTTTTTTCTTGGAAATATTTATCAATTTTGTTATACCATGCCTTTGGTGCTTGTTTTAAGCCATCTAAGGCTTTCTTCATCTTCAAAACTTTGTCTTTATGCCATTTCACCACAAACCCAAAGGTTGATCTATATAGACTTCTTCTTTAAAGGAAACATTCAAAAAAGCCAACTTTACATCCATTTGATGAATCTTATATTTATTTTATACTGCAAAAGAAATAATTAGTCTAATAATTTCCACACAAGAAATAAGCGCAAATACCTCTTCATAATTGATGCTGGCCTTTTGCTTGCAACCTTTTGTTACTAGCCTTATCTTATATCTTTCTACTTCTCCTATGGCATTCTTTTTAGACTTATAGATTCACTTAACTCCAAATGCCTTATACCCTTTTAGAAGTATTGTAAGCTCCCATATGTCATTTTTTACGTTGGCATTGATCTCCTCGTCCATAGCATTTCTCCATTTTTTATTTTGGATTGTTTCTTCAAAACCTATTTGTTAAAATTTCACTAAGAGATAAAATAAATTTAAATCATTTGGATGATCATTTACATTAATTATGTCTTGTAATTTCTTTCCTTTCTCATCGTTCTTTCATTTAAGAATGATGGTGGAGAGTCAATGTGAGAAGATGCTATAATATATTTAATATATATATTCTCAGTTTAAAATCTAAGTAATATCCACAAAAATGTAAGTTTACTTATTTATTTATGTAGTAGGATTCTTGACTACTGACTACACACACCTTGAGGTTTATTGATGGTGTGCTTCCGGCTTCATTTGCTGCATTACCAGAAAATAGCGATACATGGTGAAATACCCCTAAAAATCAACTCAAAAGAACAAAGCAACTTCATCAATTTTATGACATACTATCAGAGATGTGTTTAGCTAAAGCTGGGACTGTGATGCCAGAGTAGGAATCTCCACCAACATAGAATGGATTTGATATAAATTCAGGATGATCTTTTAGCCACTGCAAGAATACAGCAATCCCAGTAAAAGCTCCTCCGATAAAGAGTTTGCCATCGTAGAACAGCACACACACACATATATATAGATATAGATATAGGTATATATGTATTACCTTTCTCATAAATTCGTCGGCATGAGAGAGTAGCATGTAGTCACTCGACTGAAAAGCCTGGGGTGTTCTTCCATAGGAATATCCAGTCCCAACAGGCAGATCCAAAAATATTATGTTGGATACCTGAACACTCATCATCATCAAGAGAAATAATTATGTGATACTTTCTATATGGTTATCATTTCTGCTACAAAGTGACTATCACCTTTGTCCATGTGTATGGATTGTAGAACAGTGTGGGTAAGCTCCCATTGTACTCCACAACATGGAAATTTATTGGACCTGCACAGATATAGCTCAAGTCCCTTTGGATCAGTTTGGACCTTGTTTAGTTTAATTAAGTTATTTTCATGACCTGAGCTGATTAAGAAACGTCTTACCAAGTCCACAGAAATCCAAATATACAGAAGGTATTATCCGAAGAACCATAAAGAAGATACAATTTAAAAACGTGTAGAATAGCTCCGTTGACTCAAACAAATCAACTTGGTTCTTCTTATAATCCTTACCAATTTCGAAAGCAAGACCGGAGAAGGCAGAACAGCCAGGGCCACCGGTCAACCAGAGCACGAGAGGGTCTTCTGCAGCATTCCCTTCGGACTTTGCAAAGTAGTAGAAAAGCTGCACATCCTCTGATTCTCCAACACCAACATAACTGAAAATTCTCCATTTATAAGCACCTTACCATATGAATATACCATCCTCCTGAAACTAAGATACGTTAACAGAAAAACTCACCCGGTTTCAAAGTGAAAAGGAAGTGACCCTTCAAACCCAGGGAGCGAATTAACCAATGACGCTTCTAGCTGCAGGCAAGAGTATGACAACATAAACAGAACAAAAAAACACGGGTACTTCATAATTTTGGATGCTGCCATGATTGCTTTTCTCTCAAAAATTAAATGAAAGTTCATAGTTTATGGAGAAGCCGTAGGGGATTGCAACTTTGACAAAGAGGAACTATATTGTGAGGTTAGTAATAGAAGAAGTACCGTCGTGATAGGACGACAGGAACAAGAATAAGAGTGTAGTCAGACTTATTGATATACCAAACAATCGAGAATCAAACACATGCATGACGTCGTTCACTAGAAAACAAGGGTGTCAAGTTCTATTTTACGACTAAGAAGACAAAGTTTGGAAATTTTGGCTGATTGCAAATTGATGCAGGCTCTTGCTTCTTAATAATTGCAAATTGGTGGTCCATTTTGGTGTGTAACATTGCTTTCATTTCCTGTACACATAAGTCCACTGTGATGGGGTTCTCCTTAATATGGAGGTGTAGGATAGTAATTTTGTGAGCACAAACTTCTTTTTGTTTTCTAACATATGTGATAAACGATTTTAACTGTTAAGAGATAGAAATTTTATTTCTTTTAATTTTGAAAGGGAATCTTGGAATTATACCCCTTTCCGATTTTTTTACATTTTTATTTGAATAACGTTTTATTTTTTATATTATTCTCATATTCTTTATTCTTTTTGTTTGATTTCTCACCCATTCTCATCTTTTTTTCTTTTTTTTTTTGGTTACCTTCTATATCGAAAACGTGTCCTAAGCTATTTAAATAATTAGTGCAATCCTTTAACTTTTGAACCGGCTTTTGAGTTAGAGTTAGACGCTTTAAGATGATATCATAATAAGTTAATATGTTGGCCCATAGATGATCGACTCATAATTGGATTGAAGACGTGTCTTGAGCCATTTAAATGATTAGTACAATCTTTTAACTCTTAACTTGATTTTTGAGTTAGGATGAAGCACTTTAAAATTTTTCATCTTCTCTCCTCTATTCACATGTTAGAAATAAAATAAAATAATAAAAGATTAAAGAGCACGTTTCTTCACTGAACAAATTATAAATGGTTTTAATTGATTGGACCAACTCTGGCTTCAATACATTTTCCAAAATTAAAAAATAAAAAACTTTGGCTTCAATACTATATACATCATACATGCATACCGAGGTAATTTTTATATGTAATACCAACAAATTTTAGCTTGATTGGTATGAAAAGAAATCATTTCTATGTAAGATTTTTCAAAGGAGCTGGATGAGTCCAGGAAAATTCGGCGAGGAGGAATCTCTATGGTTCCAGGCCCTATGTTGCCACTAGGTCACGGTTACTGGGCATTAGTCAAGAAAAACAAAACACTTGGGGAAGAGTTATTAATTTAATATTCATATATGGACTTTGTTACCCATTTTTGTTAATCAGTGGTAGTTTATGAAGATAAGCTTGCTGAATTACAATTAGGCAAGGAGCTTCACATGGTTTGATCTTTTGCTAATTTGCTAGTAAGCGACAAAACCTATAGTAAATCCTAGAGTGTAATTTGGCGTAATAATAATGACAATAAAAGAATCTTGTTGTTGATAGCTCGACCATTGTTACTGGGAACATTGCGTCTACTCCTGTAAGGAGATAATAACGATTGACAAGGTCAATACCATGTACGTACGCATTCTGAACTCCGTTTTCTGAAATTACGTCGGATTTTTATGTATCTTTG
>JAOXYD010000009.1:13324130-13336000 GCA_028565735.1 Pinacopodium congolense | reverse complement strand
TTTAAAGATAAAATTATAAATAAAGTTCAATTTTAAAATTAAGTTAAAAAATACAAAAATTAAACTTAAATTATTTAAAATTCAATAAAAATTTATCTTAAAAATATTTTAAAAGTCATTAAAATAATTTTATTAACTAACGGCGTCAACTTTTTTCACTCAATTGATTAACTTTTCAAACGTTAATTACTCAATTAAAACTTTTAAAAGTTTGATCACTTAACTGAAAAAATCTGAATAGGTTGATCACATGTGTAACTATTAACCCATTTTTTTACATAGGTTTATGTGAAAAGAAAAATATAAACAATAAACAAAAAAAAAAGACAAAGAAACAGCCCCTAAATATTTCTTTCTTTATTTTCCTATTTTTAAAAACAAAAACAGAAGAAAAAGCCAGTTTGGCCCTCAACTAAATTGGAGTTGGTAAACCCGAGGCGGGAAGAAGAAATACTTGACCAAGAATAAATTTAGAATTAAAAGAGACTATTTGGTAATTTGTGCGGTATATTCATTTCCAGGCTTCTACTACAAGCTTCTGCTCTCTTCGTCCCTCTGTCCGATACTCGCAGTTCAATGGCTCGAAACAGGGTAAGCCTGTACTGAATCTCTGTTTTGTCCAATTTCATGTTTTCCACTCTATTGTGAAACAACCCATGTAGTTCATTTCTGCCTGTTAGTTTTCCATTGAATGTTAGAACCAACTTCGCTTTCCTCTTCTCTGAAAATTTTGTTAATACGGCGCACTGGTCTGAAATATTTGGTCTTGGTTGTCCTTTTCTCGCCTAGGAGGCTAGAAATTAACGTGAGGTTGCTGAAAGCCCTTGTATGTGTATTGGAACAGGAAGGTTTAGTGCTGTTGGTTGATGTTGGTCCCTCTATGCACGAGGCCCTACCTGAGGTTGAAAAATTATGCTCGATGCTTATAGAAAAGAAGGTACGGCTTCAAGCTTTTCAGGCTTCAGTTTCCTTTTTTCCTTTTTTTCCTTTTGTGAGTGTGTGCCCTTTTCAATTGACTCATTTCGATATTTAAGTTTTGAATATTAACTCTTGGACTATTTGTAAGCAGTTTTACACTAGTTAATTTTCTTCATTGCATTTCTGTTTACATGCAGCTGATCTACAGTAAACAGGATGAAGTGGGAGTTGTTGTTTTCGGAACTAAAGGTCATCTTTCTGACCCTGCATGTCAATCATTTTGTAGTACTCTAAAACATGTTTTTTGTTCCTTATAGAAGATTTCCATTTACTTTGTTTATCATTTGTTATGCTTTTTTAAAATTCTCAGATACCGAGAATGAGTTGACAAAAGAAGTGGGTGGATATGAGCATGTTGTTGTTTTACAAAATATCAAAGTAGTGGATGGATCCCTTGTTGAAGCATTACATCAGCTACCTCGTGGAACTGCTTCTGGTGACTGTATCCAACTAATTTGCTTATTCTGCTTTCCCTGGAAGATAAGATTCTTCATGGGACCATCATAATTCTATTGGTCAATCTTCTAACTGGATATTCTTTTTTCAGTTTTATTGTTGTTACTTCTTTTTTATTAGGTCAGTAATATGCAGTATATTGATTATCAGAAAATTTTTTATGGGCATTTCATTGGTCATAGAGATATTTTAAGAAAGAATCTCTTTTACATGTCCACCCAGTTTATCAACTTTTTTGAAATGATTAAAAAAAAAATGTCCCTATTCAAAACAAAAAAATTCTGCTCTGACAAGTTGTATAATCATTGGAATTAGCAGGTGATTAGCAATATTTTTAATATTATGCACTTATTTTATATGTGAATGCTTTATGGAGAGCTTTAAGAAGTAGCCAGACCTCGGCTTCCAGTAGTTCCTTAACTTTGTTAGATCTTGATGCTTTTGTTGTTGGTATGGATATTTTGATAAAAAAATATCAATCAACAAACAAAGGAAAGAAGCGTCTCTGTCTTATAACAAATGCACTTTGTCCTGTTAAAGACCCTTATGAAGGAACCAAAGAAGATCAAGTGAGCACCATTGCCACCCAAATGACTGCTTATGGGATGAGAATGGAATCTATTATAGTGAGATTAGGGTCAAACAGTTATGCGGATCAGAAGATAATGGAGGAAAATGATAATCTCTTAGATCTATTCTCAAGGAAAACATCTGCTAAGATAACATATGTGGACAATCCAATTTCATTGTTAGGTGCACTCAGAACTCGAAAGATTGCTCCAGTTACAATATTCAGGGGTGATCTTGAGCTTAGCCCTAGCATGAAGATAAAGGTAAAATATAAATTATGTTATTGATATATTTGTTAAGTGTATAATGATGTTCTTGTGATCTGCATTGCATTTTCTGATGATTGTTACTAAAAAATATATATATATATATATAAGGATTCTTTTCTAGTTTTTCTCTTTTGTTTTGTTTAGGTACTTTATTAAACTCTATGTTAATTTGTTGCAAAAGATTCTAACAGTACATCCCACAATACCTTTTGGTTGTGATGGACTAGTAAAGTTCAGCAGTACATCAGGTTCATCCTAGTTTACGATTGCACTTGGTTATTCACTTCGCCATGTTAGCATGTAAAAGTCTGCATTATTAGTTTATGAAGTTAGCTGCGAAGAAGCTATTGGAATCTTCTTGTCTGATTCTTGTTTGTTGTACAAGTTGATTAATGCTTATGATGATCTGTATGTAAGATATTCTATGCAGTTTCATCAGTTGAGTTTGAGCACTGTATGGTCTTTGACATTGATTGCATCTCAGGGTCAGTAGCATGTTTGTCAAATATTTGTGGTTTCAACCGTCATGAAATTTTAATATTTATGCCTGCGCTATTTAAATATTTTATAATCTCACAGAATCATATATGTGCATTAATGGAGTAAAGTTCCAGAATTATTTCTACATCTTTATTATCTGCATAGGTATGGGTCTACAAGAAAACATCAGAAGAAAAATTTCCCACTCTGAAAAGATATTCCGATAAAGCCCCTCCAACTGATAAATATGCTACACATGAAGTAAAGGTTGATTATGAATATAAAACTGTTGAAGATCGTAAAGTTGTACCACCTGAACAAAGAATCAAGGGTTATCGATATGGACCACATGTTGTGCCTATATCTTCTGCTGAATGGGATGCTGTACGATTTAAACCAGAAAAGGGTGTGAAGCTTCTTGGATTTACTGATGCTAACAATGTAATGCGGTAAGGCACAGTTTCTTTGATGTTTTGAATATATATTTTGGCTTCAGATTGTGGCTGTACAATTACATAATTTCATGCTTTTTTCCCGTTGTTGCTGCCTTATTTGTTGATAAAAAGACATTATTACATGAAAGATGTCAACATTTTTATTGCTGAACCGGGCAACACAAGGGCTACTACTGCTGTTTCTTCCCTGGTGAGGGCAATGAAGGAAATGGATAAAGTTGCAATTTTACGTTGTGTTTGGAGAGAAGGACAGGCGAATGTTGTTGTTGGGGTTTTGACGCCTAATATATCTAAGAAGGAAAATACTGTAGGTTCCATTATAGACCTTTAGTTTCTTGACATCAAGTTTTTCAGTTTTCTTCTTTTTTATTCCTTTTTTGTAACACTGGTTATAAATTCTACCTGGTTTTTGGTGCAGCCTGATTCATTTTATTTCAATGTACTCCCTTTTACTGAGGATGTTCGAGAGTTTCAGTTCCCATCTTTCAGCAACTTTCCTGCAGCTTGGCAGCCTAGTGAACAGCAACAAGAGGCAGCTGATAACCTAGTGAAGATGCTTGACCTTGCACCACCTGGCAGACAGGAAGCTCTCCCACCTGACTTCACACCGAACCCAGTTCTGGAGGTATTTTGCAATTCTGTCCGGTTTCTTTTTGAGATGGTTATCATCCTATAAATCCTGAGTGTTTGGTTTTCATCATAGTTTTATTTTGCAATTGTTTGTGCGTTTCTCTTCTATGATTAGTTGCTAGGGTGGTTTTTTTTATGCACGAAAAACTTTATGTTTTAATGTTTGAAGCTCCTTTAACATACAAAGCTCATTTAAGCTTTGTATGCTCATAACTCTGTGCAGGCAGCTTTATTTGCTTGCTCTCTAGTATTTACCAAACCTACATTAGGCAATAGGTGTACTTAAGTGTTCAGTGCCAATAAAGTTGTTGGAGTTGTATTCTTGAATTCCTTACTGTGAGCAATTCTTTAAATTGAAAGACAATAACTTATTGCACTTGCTTATCAGGGCAGTAGCTATTGTCTTTTTTAGAAGGGGTCTTTAAGGATAATGAAGAATAATAGATGCATGAGGTTTCTGTATACCTTAACACTGTCAGTTAATTCCTTGCTTGTTTTCCTACTTGAACTAATGCTTGTCACATGTTCCTCAGAGATTTTACCGTCATCTCGAGTTAAAATCAAAGGACCCTCATGTAGGTGTTCCTCCACTAGATCCAACTCTCAAGAAGATTACTGAGCCTGATCCAGAACTACTTTCCCACAACAAATTGGTTATTGATGCATTTCGTCAGAGTTTTGAAGTTAAAGAAAACCCAAAGGTCATCAATACTGGTCACTAAAGTAAATTTGATATTTGCTGTTTTTCATTTTTTGCTGTAACTACTTAATCTTGCATTGCAGTTAAAGAAAGCAAGTAGGCGATTGATTCGAGAGAAACCATCTGGCTCAGATGGGGATGAGGGACATGAAGATGCATCAAATGCTATCAGTGTCACGTCCAACGAAAACAAACCCATTGTTGGAGTTGAGAAAATTGGCAATTCAACTCCTGTCCAAGATTTTGAAGCCATGATATCACGCAGAGACAACCCTGATTGGATTATTAAAGCAATTGGTGATATGAAGGATACAATATTTGACCTACTTCGGAATTCCCATGAAGGTGATAATTTTCCGAAAGCTCTGGAGTGTTTGCTTGCCCTTCGTAAAGGTTGCATTCTTGAGCAAGTACGTGTTCAAACTCTTTCTGGATAAATGGAATGACACATGGATAGTGGCCATGTCCACAATTTTTCTTTTTAATCAGGGCTGACTTGCAATTTTCTGGTCGCAAGCTATGACCACTGCTTGCCAGTGACGTAGTCGTGTGGTCATGAGATGTTTGCATAGGATTGCATTTTGCCTACTTAAACTGCATGCCAAATTCTTATCCACTTTATGATCTATCATAAGGGATATTCTGGTAGATTTTTCCATATGTGTAATCTGTTGAGAAATCCATTTCAGAAATTGCATTAACAGTTTACTGACATGGGTGTTCTGTGTGGTAGTTGTAATCATCAAAGTTGGATATGTAATACAATTGCATACAGTTGGAATCCTAGTGCCCGGAGAAGCTAATGGATATTTTTGCAGGAACCAAAACAATTCAATGATTTCCTTCGACATCTTTTCAAGTACCTCCCGCAGAGAAATCTCGGCGGTTTCTGTGACTTCGTTGCAGCCAAAGGAGTGACCCTTATTTCCAAGTCCGAAGCTGTTGACAGGTTCACACAAGACTTTTCCTTGTTTCTATTCAGTTTAGAACTAAAGGTCATCTTTACCATTAGTCACTAAGTTTTCACATCCATGATTTCCCTTCCTATAACCAGTGATGTTAAAGATGATGAAGCTAGAAGCTTTCTCTTTATGAAGGAGCCAAAGGTGGAGCCATAACAGAGATTCCTCTTGTAGAGTTTTGTCTTTTGGTAATTCTCTAATTATAGCGTTCCATCAAGTCTCGTGGCAAGATGAGATTTGGCGTATATACATTTCCTATGGAGATCCCCAAACATAGCTGTAGCCATTGTTATCTCGACGGTGAAGCACTGTTACTGTAACTAGTTATGAGCTTGTTATCATTATGTGAATGAAAAATGTCATTTAAGTTATATTCAATTTTCCATTTTTTATTTTTATTTTTATGTGTTTTTATTAATTTGTGTATTTTGTATTTTTATATTATAGTTGTATGTTGTTTTTTTATTTATATATTTTAAAAAATAGAAACAAAAAATAAAAAACAGGAATTAAAATCAAACAACCGCTTAATGAATTGGTCTACTACATAAATGACACTTTAAAAGTTCCAAGACTTGAGAATGGAACAAAAGATAGGGATTCCTTTTAAAAGAAGATTGTTATATTACTTGCAAATATGTTTGGGGAATCAGTTCAAAAAGAATATACGGTTCTTTGTGAATTGAATGTATCATTTTGGAAATTTCAATAATTGGTTTGATTGATGCAAACAATGACTCTAAGGGCTAAGGGTGGTTTGTTTGTATTTATATTTTCTGTTTTCTGTTTTTGTTTTTAAAAAACAGAGAAACAGAGGAAAAAAATGTGTTTGTCTTTATGCATTTTGTTTTCAAAATCAGAGAAATATAAACAAAAATAGAGAAATAATAAAATGATGCTTTTCTGCATTTTGAAAACAGATTTTTTTTACATTGAATAATGATTATAATCTATTGATTAATAATATATTTTAAAGGTGTATAAAAGTTTTTTAGTCAAATAATTTAAATTTATTTCATATTGGAATATCATTATTAAATTATTTTTTTTATAAATCTCAATCAAACACGTTTTTATTTTTTATTGTTTTATTACAAATATCAATTAAACATGTTTTCGTTTTTTCGTAAGAAAAATAAAAATAAAAAAATAAAAAATAAAAATAAAAATAAAAAAACAAAAGTACTACCAAATTAAACAGACCTAAATTTGCAATGATGACTTGCTGAAGAACACATTTTGCATTCCACATTTGTTTTAAAATATGAAAGATAATATCCCAAATACAAGATTTGGTTGGATTTGACTTCAAACTAGGCAATTTTTTTTATGGTATTAATGTGTCTACTAAATTGCAAATGAAATCAAATTAAAAATTTCGGCAATCTTCTAAGACCAACATCGTATTGAGTGTTTATATAATTGCAAGTGAAATCAAGTTAGAAATTCAGGCAATTTTTTTCGACCAACATGGTATTAAGTGTTTATATTATTGCAATTGAAATCAAATCAGAAAAGGCAATATGGTAGTAACATGTTTGTTAAATTACAAATGAAATAAAATTAGAAATTTAGTTAATTCTTTTGGACTTAATATGGTATTAATGTGTTTATTAAATTGCAAATGATATCAGATCAGATTTAAAGAGGATCTCAGCAAAATTTTAATATTTTAATTTTATAAAGAGTAATTGATACGTAAGATTTATCTATAATGGTCCTATATTCAATCTAAAGCCTTAAGTCTTCGATTATGAATTACTTTTTTTACCTAAAATTTACTTAGTTGATGCACAATTGAACATATTTAATATTAGTTAATTAAAGAAATTTTTTATCTGCAAAAATGTATGATCTTACTTTTTTTTTTGAACGGGATGACGTGAATTAATAGCAGGTTTTAATTTTTCATATTTACATTCAAATTTTAAAAATACTTTTATTTTTTATAGTGTTTAAAAATATTTTAATGTAAAACATTCAAAAAAAATTTATACTGTTGGATTTTATTTACAATTATTGATATGATAATTTTTTAATTAATTTATATTACATAAGATGTTTATGAAAATTTTTAAATTTGGATTAAATATTTGTAATTTGAGTGTTTTTATAATGTTTCATATATATTATAAGTTTTCAAAATATTACAAATTATAATGTTTCATATATATTATAAGTTTTCAAAATATTACAAATATTATACTTTTTTAAACTTTAAAATGTAATATTAATCTTTATTTAAATTAAATTTAGATTAAAAAGTAGTTGAGCTGCATTTGAAAGAATGCATTTTATGGAGAAATTTCATAAACACAAAATCCACACACGATAACTTAAAAAGTCCAAACTTTATGACAAAACTGCCTGTATAATAAATCCAGAGGCGTCACGTCACTTTACAAAAAGCCTTTGGTTTAATCAAGTCAACGACATTTACTTTTAAAGTCCCCACGCCACGGACACAGAGTCTCAGACCGAACAGAAGCAGTGCTGATTCTCTGCCTTGGCTTCTTCCAGCCATGGAAGTTAATAAACAGTTGTTATCGTTAGAGCTTACCGCTTATTTCATCATTTTTTATGTACCCATTTAATGATTTCTTCTTTTGTTTATCTTATGGATTTCATTTTGCAGAAAGACAGTGGTAATTCATCGTCAAAGCTTGTTCTGTATTCTTACTGGCAGAGTTCTTGTTCGCGGCGCGTCATTTTAGCTTTGACCCTTAAGGGTATTCTCATTTCTTACTTCTTGAAAATTGGAATTTTTTTTCTCGTAAAGTAAGAGGAAGTTCGTGTAAAATTTACAGTCGATTGTGTTCTCTGATTTTAAATGAATCGATGTTGAATTTTCAGGGCTTCCTTACGAGTACAAAGCAGTGGATCTTTCTAAAGGAGAGCAGTTTTCTCCTGGTCAGTGTTTTCTCCAGATAATTTATGGTTTCTTTGTTTTTCTCTAGGGTGGTAGATCTCTTGGGCCAAAAGTACTAAATACTTTACGCTCAAGAAATAGAACATGTGTGTCGTTACTTGGTCGGGGACTCTGAGGATAAAGGGGTTTTATATTATGATTGACTCGCAGAGTTTGAACGTCTGAATCCTCTTCATTATGTTCCGGTGTTGGTGGATGGTGATGTGGTGGTCTCCGACTCCTTCGCTATATTGTTAGTAAGTAGTCTTTGTTTCTTTTGTTCTTTACTTGTTTGCGTATATGTTTCTCAGATTTTTACAGAAGCTAATCGCTATATTAAATGGGTTTTCTAGTATTTGGAAGAGAAGTATCCTGATAAACCATTACTACCCCAAGATCCTCAGAAAAGAGCTCTCAATCTTCAGGTGAAATGTTTCTTTTACTCTTTGCATCATTGATGATGTCTTGATGGAACTGTAAAGGAAAAATTTGCAGATTCTTAATTTCTTTTTTGGTCTTCTGTATGTTAATTTATATGAACCTTCTCTGAGATCCAATCTAAACAACTTTGGCATCTGTTGAAACAAAATCCATGAATTTATCAAGCAAAGTGAGTGTAATTGCTAACTATTATGCGAAATCTTCGGGTTTTTCCTCTTTTGCTATCTGTATCCCGTAGGTAAAGCATTTGTGTGAACAGATATAAGTTAGGTAGGCCACGTTTAAGGTTTCCAATCACCATAAAATCATGTAATCCAATTCATGCAAAATCCATTTGTTGGAGGTCAACAAGCTCTTTGTATAGTCCTTACTTTGAGAGCTCAACCGAAATCAATCGTTTTTCGTACTTCATTTATACTTCCAGACAAGAATTTGCAAGCTTTCAATTTTTATTGTGATATTGTTTTTACTAATATTGCTTGCTGTGCAACTCTGCTAACCAGTGTACAATGGTACAGGCTGCCAATATTGTCAGCTCTAGCATACAACCTCTTCTTATGTTGACAGTGCTGGTAGGAGTTGGTTTTTACATCATTAATTTGCACTGCCTAGTTATATTGTTGATGGAATCTGTTTGGTTTTTATTCTTAATTTTCCAGGAATATATTGAAAAAAAAGTAGGATCTGAGGAACGATTATTTTGGGCACAATCCTTGATAGAAAAAGGCTTCCTAGGTAACTCTTTTTCTCTTCATTTTGATAAGATCTGCATTTATTTTTCTTTTTGATGCATTAATCATTCATGTGAAGTATACCTAGTGTTTAATGGATTCATTGACAAACTTAAACTTTGTGACCTGAAAGCAGTGCTCTTTAGAAATACCAGGACTGATATGTACCTTGTATAAGGCTTAGAAATTATGAAGGCTGAAACCATAAAATCTCTTCAGATCCAATTGTGCGTGCATAATCTAGGGACTGCCAAATCTTATTTGCCTTCTACAATTACAGCATTTCATTTCAATTTGAAAAACACTATGGTTCTCCTCGTTCTTGATGGAAGATTTGGCTCTTTTTTGCAGCTCTCGAGAAATTGTTGCAAGATGTTGTTGGAACATATGCCACTGGAGAAGAAGTTTACATGGTCTCTTCTGACTAATTTCTATTTTGATTCGCCATTGTTTCTTCTAGTTACTTTCTGTTTCTACCATCTGAGAGTGATCTTAGAATACATATCTCTCACTTACTTGTAACTTTCCCCCCTCCTTGAATCCTTTTGTACCTGTTAGCTCTCTGTACCTAACTCCATATTTCAGGCTTCGACAGATGAGTTTTACTTTTAACCTGTTCAAATTTGGCTAAGTCTGAATTATTATGATGCCACTCAAGTCTATAAAACAAATTAATGAAAATAATTACTGACTTTAAGACCTGAACTAACTACCTTGAGTTTTTCTTTGCAGGCTGACTTGTTTTTGGCTCCACAAATTGCTATTTCTGTGGGAAGGTACAAAGTAGACATGGTACAACATCTCTCCTCTACTCTTCCACATCTATCTAAAAAACCGATATCCGTGTCAAATCCCTGCTTAGTTTATTGCACTTCCTGTTTTGTGACTGTTGTTTTGTTGTCGAATTTAATCCTGTTCATGGTCACTGAGCTCTGACATATCCTCATTTCATCCAACATAACTTTTAATTTATGAAATTAAGCTTATGGTATGCAATAGAGCTGATGCCACGAGGTGGAATCAGTTCAGCACTGAAAATTAATAACTTAGTGACATAAGTGGCTAAGGATTCATTGCTAAAGTTAGTGTAAACCTTGCAATATCTCACTGTAAGTTCTGACTGATGATGAATATAGGCATAGTGGATAACAATGCACGAAGACTCTATTGTGAATGATGGAAAGAAAGTTTTGAAAAGGTGCATGAATTGATGAAAGAGAGTAAGGTTACAGTTGTAGCTTTTGTAGTATGAAGATCAGAATATGCATAGACATCAGAGTGGTTCTTACTGATTCAGAGTTTTGGGGTTGATGGGAGGCGATAGGACTTTTCAATTCAGAGTCTGTTAGACGAGTATTCAATCGACATTATCTTTAATGAGGATAAAATTTATGCAGGCCAATCTTATGTTAAATGAATGCAGCTTTAGATTTTCTTATTCAAATGAATCACTAACTTGTTTTTCACTTGTGGTACCTGTCACGGCTGCTCGGAATGTTCTGGCATTTCTAAAGTTTCTAAAAGCAATACTTCTGGTCATTATTTTGAACAGATGTTTTCTGATTGTTTCTGCAGACCAAATTCCCTATCTTGAATAGGTTATTTGAGTCCTACAAGGCCCTGCCAGAGTTCGTTGCTTCAGCTCCAGAAAGACAACCTGATGCAGTGCACTGAGAGTAGCTTTCCCTACTATTATTCTATTCTGTTTCAAGGAGCGCACTTGTGTGTGTGTGTGTTTTTTTTAACCGACTTCTATCAAAGTGTTGGCGCTGGATTAACTGAAAATTAAAGTTTATCTGATATTTGGTTTAAAATTATTGAAAATTTAGTTTTTTTTATGATTATATCGGTAATAATTTGGCGAAGGGTGAATGCATTTTTTTTTACAGACTTTTGATGTCTTAAATTTGGGTTGGAGAAGTTGTAAGATGATAACGAATTTGGTTCCTAACAATAATAATCATAATTGAGTAAATTTGAGTTCATCATGCAACTCCATCAATTGAAGTATGCAATTTACTAGATTATCATTAAGGGATAATAGTCAACTAAGTAATTAAAATTTTGAAAAATTTTCAATTAAGTGATCAAATTTTAAAAATTTTCAATTGAGTGATTAACATTTGAAAAGTTAACCAATTGCGTGAAAAAACTTAATGCCACCTGATCTGACCTAACTCGACCTAATAATCCTGATTTGACTTGGCCCATTCTAATTTTTTTTTACCTCTTTTGGTTAATTTTTTAAATGTTAATCACTTAAGTGAAAAAGTTTATAAATCTTAGTCAC
>JAOXYD010000009.1:13313726-13324030 GCA_028565735.1 Pinacopodium congolense | reverse complement strand
ATTAAAAATATTATTCTTCAATTTTATATAACAAGAGTTCAACATAAAATATAAAAAATACATTACTTCATTATAAACAAACATTATGTGATTTCTGTTAAGTCCAACTGCTACATATATAATAATAGTAATAGTAATAATAATGATAATAATAATATATTATATTATATATGAGGGCATGTAATATTATTATAGCTGTAGTGTCCAATACGGGGTTTTGTAATATTATTATAGATGTAAGTTCTCTATTACTAATATAAAACTTTGATAAATAAAGATGTATTAAACAATTACAAACTTTGTTCTCAAATATATTTTGATGTATTTTAAGTTTCATCTTAAATATTTTTGTTATTTAAATTAAAATTTTAAATTTAATGTTTCCTCATTTTAAATTTTAATCATGTCCATAAATATTTTTTTTTCTATTTTTTATATTTTTAAAGTACAATCTTTGCATTAAATTCTGGTCAATTCAAGTTAATAAATCGGGTTAATTCAGATTCGAGTGAAAACAGGTTTGGATCAATTTGGGTTCGGATGCATTAAGATTCTAGTCTATTAGGGTCGTATCGAATTGGGTTCGGGTTTGATCGGGTTCGGGTGATCTCGAGTTTATACGAAATCGGGTTTGAGTTCGGATTCAAATCAGGTCAGGTGCAGGTCCGTTGATTTTTTTTGTCAAATCGAGTCAAGTCGGGTATAATCTAAGACAGACAGATCAAATTATCAGGTCGAGTCCATTTTTAACATTCATAAATTTAAGTTGTGTGATATAGGTGATTCTGTGATAACTGTCATCTACACGTCTTTACTAGATGTCTTTACTAGAGTATAACTGTCATAAAAATTTTTATTTGTCACATTAATTTTTTGTTAATGGAAAATAAGGAAAGTACAATGTTAAATTGAAATATAAAGGTACACTATTAAAATAAAAATTATTCAAGTTATAAAATTTTATTGGAAATTTTAAAAGTTTTTTTTGAAAAATAAATAAAATTTAAAGTTAAAATATTAAAATATATAATTGTATCAAACAAAAAAATTTCAAAAAATTACATTTTAGGAGTACCTAATAAATATCAAAGAAAAAATTCAATAAAATAAGCTTGATTAGTTTTATGATAAAACATATTAAACATCTTGGTTTTTTAAAAAAAAATTTATTAAATTTTTTTTTAAAAATATATTAAATTTTTTTAATCATATTACAAATGATTTATAATAAGTTTTAATATAATTATTTTAATATATATTATTTAGATCAATATATATAATTATTACCTAAAATTTTTATTTGAAATATTTTTAGTAATTTAATTACTTTTAAAATCAATAAATTACATGTTCGCAATTTCCATTCTTCCATTCCAAACGACGTAGTAACGCTGTGAAAGTCGTCCGTTGGAGTGAGAAAACCAGTCGGTGTTTGATAAGCATCATCATCTGACTGCGGCTGCGGATAGAGAGAGAGCAGCGATGCGTATTTCATTGTCTGCATTTCCAAGACTGTTCAGGTTCAATATCTCTCATACTTCCAAATCATTCAATTTGTCTCCCTGCTTTCTGTTTGCGTGAATCTTGTGATTCCGTTTAAATTATTTTAACATTACAGGCAACTGGAGCAAGAGATTGAAACTGTAATTCGGGTACTTGAACCTGGGCCATTGGGAATTGTGGAGCACAAGTTCTCTGCTGACGAAATTCGTCAGGCCAATGCCACTGTTCGTAGAGCGGTTGATAACTGGCGGAGAAACGCCGTTCTGGAGCAGAAAAGTGGAATTCTTGATGACTTTATCCAAAAATAATCGATTTTGAATTAAGGTTAGGATCGTTAACTCTTCACAGCTACTGCTTCTCGCATCTTGCAGTTCCTGCTTTTGAGCAAAAAGACTTTTGTCTTTTGATCTTTCTGTTTCTTGATATGTATGAACTCAATTAGATTAGTGTTTGGCCGACTTCTGTTTCTCTTTTATTTTTTATCTTCTAAATCGCAACTGAAGAAATGATAGCTTATGGTGAACCAGGAGAAAGAAGCATATGGAGGATTTTCAGAGTTAGGAGTAACTGCTACTTGCAGAAGGTAACTCAAACCTATTGAGCTATGAACAGTAAAGTCACTTATAATTCGTCTCGTCCCAGTTGTTTATTTGGTCTATACTTGGTAGTAGGTGCGCAATGAGAGTTCAGCTTGTTATGGATACCTATGAATAATGTGAACATTTAGTCAAATTATCCCTAAATCCGTCGGCTTCTTCTCTAAATCCCACTCACTAGTTTCTATTTCCTTGCTTTCAAGTTCCTTTTGCTTCTCTTAGGACCAACAAACCCAGAAATCTTAATAAGCTCCAAAGTTTCCATGGCCCATAGAAAGAATTGTTCTTCGGTTGATAAACTTAGGTTTAGGGGTTGAAGAAGGGAAGGCGTGGAAGAAGAGGATGGCAGCATCATTGCAAGAGAAGTTTGTTACGAGAAAAAGAAAGAGAGAAAAGTACAGAGCTAGAGTAATCTGTTTTTGGAAAATTTCTAAAATTTGTTACTCAATGTTCTCCATTGGTTACACACGTTAGATGAGTGTCCAATCAATGCTATACACCTATGTAAATTAGTTATTCTAAATGTCGAAGTAAAAAGCGGCATAAGGTATAAATGAATGAGCTCCAGACGACAGTGCATTAGTGATTTCACTTAGTTCTTCTCACTTGGCTGTTTAAGTTTAGGCTCTTCTGTTTTCATCGACAATAATTTCCTTCTTAAAATCCTCGTCAACCAAATTAACCTCTGTTGTCGAAGATCAAATAGATATTTCCAAGTAGCACAGTCTATATCACCATCTGCCCATTGTACCGATATTTAGGTCACTGCCTCCTTGTGTTTCTTCACCATTCTTTTTTCCAATACAGCAATTGGAACATGCTCTGTAATCTCTTCTATGAAGGATATAAGGAAAATGATAATGATAATGATAATGATAATGAAAAATCTCTCCGGTAACCAGAGCAAAATCTCTTCAACGAAGGATATAAGGAAAATGAAAATTGATTGAAGTTCCTGATTACATAGATGAAGGAAAAATACATACACAAGATATACAAAAATGTGTAAATCCCTAATTCATCATCATCAGCTATAGTCATTAAGAAAAAATCGAATAGCTCAAGCCTCAGAAAAAAGTTCATCAATCCCAGTTACAGCAAACTATAGCTCAATGACACAGAACAGAAAACTGCAGAACCATCTTTGTGGAACCAGCCTCTTCAAGAGTTGCTCCAAAAATGGTAAAAGTTCCTTACGTAAGACCCACAAGGATGGCTCCAAACTGAAAAGAAACTGGCCTGATACCTGAGATGGGCAGCCAAAATACCCTCGTATACATACTAGTACTATTCCAATACTGTACTTCTCTTCAACTAATCAAAATTTAATGTCCTAAATCTAGGATTTTATAAGGGGACTAAGCCCATCGCCTTCCCAACCAAGCTTTAGCATGTGATCGACTACTTTCAAGCTCAACTGCAAACCAATAATCAAAAGGAGTTGCAGTAAGGTTCAGTTTTTAATAACCATTATAATCACAATGGAAACAGATGAACATTTGATTTCAATCCATTCAAAACTGAGTTTGCATACCCACTCTCTTGTTTTTGATACTGAGGAACATGAGCACTTGAACAAACACTTATGAGAAATAGTGTCGTTATCCAAAACCATTCTCCCTACCCACCCAATTGGAACAACACTGAGATATGAAAAGATACAGATAACGAATATTCATATGCAAGGTATGTGTTGACAGGGTCGAACCGAGGACATCATCATGAATGAATTAATGAGCATCTTTGAGAGATGAAGGGACCACCGGATCAACACATCTATGATTTTAATAATACTCCAGTTTAATGGACAACATTAAAGGAGAAAACATATTAGTGTTTCATAAAATTTAGATTTTTTCATGGTGAATTGAGCAACTAGACTGAAAATTCATAAAAATTTAGCTCCAACCAAAGTTTACACCTAGACCAGGATTAGACTGCAAATAATATCACAGCCATTAACTGGATAACAACCCAAAAATGCAGAAATAATCGAAGTTCAACTTACAGCGGGATCAGTGAAAATTATCAATTGTTTATCTGCAGTTGACACCAAAAGATTGGTATTATCATTGTTTAAAGCCAGAGCCGTAATATCCTGGCCTTCTCCAAGCTTCATAACATGAAATACCTGTTTTCGAAAAAATCAATATTTTGTCAAACAAAAAAGAAAATAAAAGGTGAGACATCAAATGTGCCAAGTGCAGAAACAACTCAACTAGTACACTAAAGAACAGTTACTACGGTAAGTTTAGATACAACATCAACATGGGATCTCTGTCACACCCAAATCAAGCAAGCCTTACTTTGCTTCAAATCCTATAGCACATAATTTAAGACAGACACAATTACATAACATCAACATTTACATACAGAAGAGAAAATATGGGGCATACTCACTACAGAACCACTCAGTTTCTCTTACCTCCAATGTATGAAGGTTGAGGAAGCAAAGTGAGGGCAAAGGGATATTTAGTCTGTTGTCTTCTTGACTATCCTCTGATTCGAGCTCCATTTCTCGATTCCCTGACTTTATTAAACTCATATCTCGCTTGTTATTAGAACTTCTTTCATTTCCCAAGCCTGAGTTCATTCCAATCAAAGCACTATTCCCATCTAATGAAATTTCAATGCAACTCAAATTTCCAGTAAAAGGAAACTGGGCTTTAGCAATTGGCACTCCATTAACAGTAAAAGTACTTAGAGTATGGTGATCTTTGTTCCAAGTCATTACAACCCCTTCAGATGAAAGGCAAACAATATCTGCCTGAATACCGATTAGCCTTCTGATCAAGCGACCCTTTCTTATGGAGTGCAATAGAACATCGGATAAGTGGGAGGAAGAGACAACAATTCCAAGATCTGAACTAACACAACAAGATAGTATAGATTGATGGTGGCCCCGAAGGACATGGACTGGACCCTCAATACGACGCTTCCTGTTTTTTTCTGACAGGATATTACCGAGAGAACTGCTCGTGGATGGTGATGAGACAGTGGCTGTGGAAAGCTCTGACAGGCTGCTTGACCGCAAAACAATATCCCTGTTGATCTTCCACAGTAAGACAGTATTATCTCTAGATCCTGTAACAAGATAATTGCTATCTGGTGAAAGTGCCAGGCAGGTAACAGGAGCACAGTGCCCAAAGGCTGTTTCTAAAGTTTTTGCTCCATCTGACGACAACAGCTTGATGCTGTTATCCATGTGCCCACCTAGATAAGATAGTAGATGTTTCTTTGTAAAGAGCTAAAGGAGGAAAGCAAACACTATCTGCAAAATAAAGTATGTCAGACCAGTTAATGTTCAAGATAACAACTAACCGGTTACAATTTCTTTGTCATGTGTTATTGACACCACAGATGTACTTCTGATTCCAGACGCAGCAAATGCATGTGCCCGAGGAAAATGCCAGTCCTCGGCACTGGATCCAGCAGGCCCTTTGAACATGCGCATGAACGTTCCACCAGCAGAACCTACTTTAGCTTTTCCATGTTGGAAGAGGAAGGGTGTACCCTGTCCATCAGGGGTGTTGGGTTGCCACTTGTGCTGCGCAACATGTGCAGCTGGTGCATTTACATCAACAATTGTTATAGTATCTGAAGATGCATGAATTGCTGCTGCAGGTAGATTGCAACGTTCAGGGGCTGAAACAGCATATGGCTTGCCTTCTTTAGGATTCCGAAAGATGGTCTGAAGTAAAAATTGGAATCAAAACATCAGGTATTGCATTTAAACAACACTCTGTAACCTTGCTACTCTTAAAGAAATAGATAGCATGATTGTGGTGCATCTCTGTTAAAGAATATTTGGGACAATAGCATGATTGTGAAGCATCACAAAAATGTAGAATATAAATCTGATATAAAAGGGTTATAGACATATATCCTAATGTCCTGATACCTCCAGCCAGAACTTCAGTGCCACTGCCTACCTGGCACGTTGACTAATTATTATCCACATGCCACCCCCTGTCATGAAGTAAACAATTTACTTAAACCTTTCCTTATCAAGCAGGGATCAGCTGGCAAGTGGGACATCAAGGTTTTATCTAACTCATATTAGTTTTAGAAAGTCCAAAAGAATAAACAAGATATCTGTGAATAATCTCTGATCTCATGACAGATATAACATCAATGATCAATGATATCAAAGAAATTTTCAGGACACACCAGTACCAGGAGAATTCAATCATTATGATTTCAACTAATAAAAAGTAGCATTCACAGAAAAAAGATGAATTGTAGGAATATGCACTTGTAATATTTTGTCAATAGAGGACCTGCAAATGAAGAACATCTGCCAATGGCATCCTTTTCAGATGAGGAACTGTCAAGAGTTGGGACGGAGTTTGTCCAAAATAAGCAATTTGGTCTTGTGTTGCTAGCTGTTGGACCTGTTTGATGATGCAAAAATAAATAAATTAAATAGAGGAAAATTCAGCTTTAAGAGCTGTTGTAGAATAGCAAAGAGACTTACTGGGTCCAGGATCTTGTCAATATCAACAGTCCCTTCATAAGTGATGTAAAAGAAAACATTGTTCGCCTGTATAGCTTCCTTGCCACGTTGTTTATAGCTGAATTTCAATTAATTAAACAGTTTTAGTTAGGAAAACAAAATTAATCCATATGAGAAGGCCATGTATTCAGATAATGCCCATAATTTCTACAATAGACAAAAGCAGTAAATCTTACGCAACAATATACAGGAAACCTACCCAAATATTAGATCAATCCATTCATGCAGATGAGCAGAAACATATTCACTCTCAAGAGCGTTTCTGTGCTTCTGAATGAAATCCACTGGACTTTGAGCCCAAGGAGGAAGTTTGACAGAATCTGTAAGAATGAAATCTATCAGTCAAGCAACTCAGTATTGTTTTACCATTTATTCACATTTAAAAGTTTGAAACACATACCAAGCTTTTCTCCTAACTGTGTTGTACCGAAGTCAATCACATTTTCATTGGTTAAGATCTCAGGAAGGTAAAAGAGCTCAGGAACCTAGGAACACTCCCATCGAAAAGAAAGAAAAGGAAAAAAAAAAAGAACAGGATGAGAAAAGAAAAAACATTCTATAAACTGATTAGCACCCAATGTGAAAATGCAAAAATAAAGAATGAATGATTAAAAAATGAGATGAGCAGTCATCTCATGCATAAACCCATATCTATCCCTTCATTATAAGAACTCGTACCAATTCCTTCACATCACTCATGTCCTCCAGCAGCCCATTCCAAGTAGCAGCAATATCTGAGAACATTCTGTCTGCATGATCAAACTTCCCACCTTGCAGTTGAATTTGAAGAGTTGTAAATGGCTCAACTCTAACTAGATAATACAACACCTGCCATAGAAACAAAACAGTCATAACATGTGTTAACAAAATTGCTGATTATCAGACTTGCCAGTAGCACTAAACTCTTTAATCTAAACCATGAAATTGTAACAAAGAATGAAATGGGAGAAACGGATGTGAATCATCTCTTTTTATATGCTATTACCAACAAAGTATACCATACCCAATATTGTACCAATAGAGCATGGCACACTACCATAATCTTCACAAATTAGGGAGAGAAGCAATTACATTATTTAAGTGAGAAGTAGTACATCCTTTGGCTATGATCATTCTTCTATTACCAAATTGGCAATGAAAATTCATTATCAATGTCATAAACAAAACAATAAAGCATTTTGTATAGCTTTTTAAGCTTCAAAAGGAAGAGATAAGGTGGAAATGAGAAGAATACAGGATTTTTGGGGCCATCAAGTAACAGCTAAGGCCTTGTTTAGTAGGATTTTGGTTTTTGGTTTTGATCTCCTATTTTTCTAAACACAGAAATTGGGAAAAAAAAAAAAAGTACACTAATACAGCACAGAAATCGAAAAAAAATATAAAAACCAATACAAAAACTAATATAAAAACACAAAAAACCAAAACCCACAACCCACAACCCAACTAATCATCCTCTAAGTAAACAATTTCAGGAAAACAGTGCCATCAGTAGGATGATTTGGGGCGAACCAACTATTTGTACAATATAGTTTTAAACTTCAGTTTCAAATATCATTAAAGAATGTGAACATTCAAAGTCAAATGATATTCAAATTTTAACCTTATCCAGCCTGACTTGTTTCATGCCATCTGAAATGCAAACTGAAGTTTTTCTTGAAGCAAGAAGAGCAACCATACCAAGAAGACAAACACCAACTTTAGTGACCTAATGAGTAGGCTAATAGCTGTAACGCAATGATACAAAGCACCAGCTGAAAAATTTACAAGGAGCAACTTACTGTCCCAGCACTTGAGTAGTGCGAACCGTAGTGGAACTTTGGAATGACAGGATCATCAAAACTAGAATATCGCTCTTGGAACTTCTTTAGCCGATCAGGATTCAGTGCACCAACAGGCTGCAAGCATCATTTCACATTATAGTAAAGGTGGATTTTCATTGCAAAATATTAGAAAGCAGAACTCAAGACATCCACCTTTGAGAGATCACGATAAGAAGAAGGATTATCAAGATCCAAACTTTTAGAACTGTAATCAGAAATGATCCATGGAAAAACTGGATACTGCAACAGAACATACTAAGTTAGAATTATAGGTACACAGTTAATACACAGAAAGTAGTTACTCAGGAAGCGAACCTGAGTGATATCATTATAGCTACGCCCAGACAGGGTATTAAGCTGCATTAAATACTCAAAATTGCTAATCTGCATATAAATCATAATTTATTCAGCATTGCAACCTTAAAGGGAAGGAAATTAAAAAATTGTAAGCACTATTCCAGGTGTACAGAAATTTATTATCCACTCTTCACTTTATACCTCCCACCTAGCCCAACGCTCCATAAGTTGAGTTCTCTTCAGAAGTTGTTCAGGTCTCTACAGCAGAAAATAATTGATATAACTAACAGAAAGAACCATGATTATAAAATTCCAAACCACATTATTCAAGTACAGACATGCACAAGTGAGGTAAAATTGAAAACCTGAGTTGCTAAATAAATGTTGTTCAAATGAGGAGGACGTAACTGCACAATAGCTCGATAAGCATTTTTACGCACCTCTGTACTCTGCAAAAAATAAAAATGAATAAAAAACTTAATCAGACAACAGGGTACAAGATGGGATTTCTACCCAAGGAAGAAAGAGTAAAACATGAAATACCCCAAAATCAAAAAAGAAATTCGACCGGTCAACCATAAAGAGCTCAAGAGCACTTCTTCTAAGGAGATATCTGCACCAGGAAGGAATAAAATGAGTTAAGAATCAGATCAAACAAAGAAGTACAAAATATTGAAATTCTATCAAGCAACTATAACCTAAGAAAGCATAAGAAATTGTACAAATTTATCTAGCAACATATTCTACATAAACAGGCCTTCTATAAGAAAGAAGTACATGAAGCATTTTTAATGATTGAGCATGCTGAGAAATAATCATCCACAATAAGGTGATATTTCAAACTGTCAAAAGAAGTTATAAGTTATAATCATGAAAGGATCACAAAAGCCTTAGCTAGATGAAACTATGCTAGGCATTGCAGGCATAGTTAGAATCATATGAAACCCTTGTGCACAGGCGAGAGTATGCTGGCAGCAAAGAATATATACAACTCTTTATAAATGTATTCTAAACAAGTATATCATTTGAATAAAGTTCAATCAACTGAATAAAAAGAAGAGCACAAAATTAGTTATTATTCTCTGTTCCCTCGGTAACATTCAATATTCAGAGTTATCAGTCCACTGGGTTAGAACTTTACCATATTAAATGACGTAAATATGTGTAAAATTGTTTAAGGACCTCAAATTAGTTCAAAGCCATAAATATGCTACTTGAACTGATAAAAGCTATGACAGTTAACCTTCTGCTATAGATCTGACGAAGGGAAGAAATCAACCAACTGCGATCCTTTTGTTGATCTTTTGATTCAGAAGATTCCGTTCCATCCATGGAATTGATATCAGTGGTATCAACGATAAAATTAATTCTCCTACTTGTAACCTAAAAGACATAAAAGATGATAAAATATCAAAACTAGATCCAATATCAGACATAATATAATAATAAAAAGAAGCATCATGTGGAAATCTGAATAATAGTTTTATTTACTTCACTAATACAATACATAGGCACAAGAATATATAGAACTAAAGAGGGCTATTCTAGGAAATAAAAATCTGTACACAATAT
>JAOXYD010000009.1:13301887-13313626 GCA_028565735.1 Pinacopodium congolense | reverse complement strand
CTAATTTCTAGGAGTCAATCTGCTCTAGGAGTTAGCCAGATATTAGGAGATATCCAGCTGGATATTTCCCAATACATCAGTTTCAATTTTTCTTTATTCATAAACAGGTTACAGTCAAGTTAGTTTACATCCTAGTTTTGAGGACAAACCGGACAGTTATACACATAACTATGGGAAGAAGATCCTCATCCCATAATATCTAGGATATCTAAGCCAAATACCCAGTACATAGTCTACTTTAACCCATTGAGCACTGCAGCCAATGCACAAAGATCTCACTCTCCAGCTCAGCCACCACAGGCTGAGCTCAAAATGTCAACAACAGCTAACAAACCATAGCACCACTAGCTGCTTCACAAAACTTATTACCTACAGTTCTTACAGGCAAGTTTTAAAGTCTGTCATTCTTCATCTTCCACAGAAAAAAAAAAGGGTTTTAAAATCTGCCACTATATTATGTTAGTGAGTAAAATATTTTATAAAGGTCCTTCATGGATGATTATCTTTATCAGATGAATTTAACAGGCAAGTTCTCACTGATCCACGTCATTTTTTCTCAAGTTCTATTTCATTGGGTTCTTCAATTTTAGGGGTGAAAAATGGAGCATGACACCACTGCAAAACAGACAGCCTTGGAGATTGTTGCCATAAATAGTACAATGCCAGAAAGGCTGATAATTGCTTGTAAATCTTACTTGAAAGGTTCCTCGTATAACCCTCAGTGGCCGAACCATAGATGAAGGAAGCTCCAGAACAATTCTTTCATCAAATTCACTAGGGATATATCCTGGTGAAACTGTTGAAGTAGTTTCTAAATCCTTGTCACCAGGAAGTTGAGTATCACCAGATTCTGAGGGCTGCAAATTTTGGTCAGTCATTCCAGATAATCTTGGCTGGCTGTCCACACTATTTTGTACATTATAAGTTCTAGAATCCAAATTATCAACCTCCCCATGTTCATCATCTTCATTTAGCCCATCCATTGAGATTACTTCTGCTGCTAGAACTGGCACATTCCCTTGATTATGCTGGCTTTCAACTTGATCATCATAATTAGCAGCAGCACCACAATGATCTGATCCTCTATAGTTCCTCTTCAAGCATATTCTCATCCTTGAAGAACTCTCCATAAGATCTAGCTTCCAGAAAACCTGCTAAAACCAAAGTGAGCAGCATTTCTTAAAAGGAAATTCTGTAGCATAATGAATAAGAAATACTGCAAAAGAAACAGATTGATATGTCAACATTTTACACATCAATACATAGGCACAAAGAGATTAATGGAGTAGGCCTGCAAGCATCTAAAAACATACACGATCAAGAATACATAAGTTATCTCCAAATGGCCCGAAAAGACTTTGCATCTCAACCAAGCAACGGATAAGTTTGCACCATGCACGAATTCCACGAGAAAAGTGATGCCTAGCTATAACATCAACTTGAGCACGCCTGTCAACCTAAAGAAAAAAGCAGATAAGCCATGTTTTTGCACTATCTTGACATTTTATGACAAAGTGATACAAGTAGTCTCAAACCTCTGAACGCTGCATGTTTCTTGCTAATGCAAAACTTGCAACTAGAATTGCAATATATTTATAGGATAGGGCATTGAAATCTTTCCCATATACTGATCTTGTGTCAACTGGTTGCAAACATTCCATCCAGGCAACTCCCATGGCCTCAGCTGTATTCCATCTGCTCACGCGCTCCATGTCACTAGCATTCCTTCGCTGACCAGATGTCGCCATTGCAACTGCACTAAGCCCCCTTCCAGAACCAATCTTAGCATTACGTTCAAGATCACGTGCAGCAGCCAATGCAGCCGCTTTTGCAGCAGCCTTATCCTTAGGAATAGCTGGGGTTTTGTTAGGTATGTCCTGGGGCTTGTGGAAGCTTGAAAATGTGTGCAACCTAGTTGATTTCCTCTCAAGCAAGGAGGAGTCACGCTTCAGTTGTGAATGTGCAGCAGGAGCTGGGGTTTCTGCACCTGAGGCACCAGCAGCAATCATTGCCAAAGCCATCGCAGCTGGCGGAGACGCAAAAGCAGCTGCCCAAGCAGGAGAGATCATCGAGATAGCAGCCTGGAGAAAACATAATTGAAATGCATTAACAGGATAAAGATACTCCATAATTGAAGGACTTGAACCAACACAGGAAACTGACAACATAATTTATCAGTGTAATGCACGGCTCATCACAAGGAAAGACACATGTAACAAAAGCAAAGGCTGATGGAAATAGATCAGGAAAAGTAGCACCATGTTAAATGATTCTTGGTCGTACTAGAGTACAGATTTTACATTTTTCCATAATAATCCACATTCTATGACCAATTTAGGGACACAATCAGAACAAAGTTCACAGTCGAGAGCCCAGAAGCTACAAGGTAAACAATTAATGGCTCTCTAAGCATGTGCTGGAATATCACTTCTGAGGATTCCTCAGTCTTACTTTTTCCAACCTTTTTTTACATTTTCAACAACCACATGAATCACTAAAACATCCATAAAATATCAATCACACATTTAAAAGCCCATTTTCTTCTTCCATATGCAAAATGTAATTCAACAGAAAAAGTTTGTTCTGTAACTCTGGTGTACATGATCCATATAATGGTCAACGAAAACCCGTTTTTTTTTTTTGAAAGGTATGGTCGACGAAAACTTCTAAGTAGTTTCGTGGAAATCTTTAATAGCATGATGAATAAATATCCGTTCTGCATGAATCTCATTCACAGGCAACACAAAACCCATCAGTAAAGTGTGTCGGACGTTGCAAACAAATATGTGGAAACGAAAACTCAGCCAAAATCTATTGGCAAATAACAGAGTCTAATAGAAGCGAGCATTTGTACAAGTAACTTATTTGCCAGCAACTCCCCCAATATTCACTGCATTGAGGAGAGTATGAGTATTAAAGTCATAAAATAAGGCATAGAATAAGAAGATAACAAAACCTCCAGAGGAAGTGCATCAGCAGCCAAAGCACGATCATCAACAGCAAGAGGATTTGATCCATCAGCAGTAGCAAGTTCATGAATTCCAGCAAGAATTGGTCTCCACCTCCGAAGAACTGCAACAAATGGCGGTAAAATAGCCTCAAGGTATTGCCTTCGTATAGGTTTTTTGTCTCTGCCAACTGCATGCCAGATCTGCAGCATACATTTCAGACTAATTTAAAAACATTCTGTAGGTACCAAGACAATGAGAATCATATCTATACGCAGGTAGTAGGCATAAGAAAAAAAAAAAAAAAAAGCTTTTTGATAGGATCTCAAAATCAAATCATGAGTCAATATATATTTGAGCTTAGAAGTTAAGTATAATGAAGAAGACATGCACAGAACTAACCTCAGAATAAAGAACACAAGAAGCAACCAACACCCTCTGTCTCTTTGAATCAGAAATCGGCATGTTTAGAACAGGTGAAAGTACACTGGAAAAAGTGGTTAAATAGTTTAACTATCATGTATTAATTAAAAGCAACATAAAAACAACCAGGAAGACATTCACAAATGCTGTGATCTCACTATGTACAAGATTTGCTTGGAGTGCATCAATATATCTTTATGAATGTCAACCTGAACAGGCAATAAGTGTGACCATAAATGCAAGTATGCACACATATAATGAGAGACAGGTTAAATCACAACAAAAAGCACCTGATGTTTCTTTCATACCTTATGCTCAAACAACATTTACCCTGACTATCTTTCATCACGTATATAGGTTTTTGAGATTGGGACAAAATATATGTTGAAGGAAGCACTCATTAAAATGATAGAAAACATCTTGAGATCTTCACAATAAAATTTGATAATGGTTTATAATTTTGATAAATATAAAGAGAGAGAGTCAATGCCTCATCTCTATGCAATAGGCAAAAGTGCAGAACCTGAGTTTCAAGTACCACACATTATCTGAAAGTATAATCCTACTCAAAAAGAAGAATTGGGAAGAAAGATTTATGCAATCAAAAGATGTATTGACACATTCAAAACATTTTCAAATACACCAAGTGAAAACACCATCTAATGCAAGTAGCATTCGACTAGGAAGAAAATATGCTAAGAGCTGAAGCAGCAAGAAGCTATTCAGCATATTCACATACAGATGCAACTGAAACTAACTGTTTTGAGATACAGAATTATGACGGTGTATCTTCTGATGTGTTCCTAGTAATATCTGGATAGTTAGCATCCCTTTAATCCAATAAAACAGAAAGCTTCTTTTCCTTATATAACATCATAGGGTGCAACGTCCAATGGTAGGAATGGCAATGCCAGCTCAGCCCCATAAGGCTTGATCCTGAGCCTGAGCCCGAACCCAAGGTCAAGTTCATAGAGGGCTAAAAAAGCAGGCCAAGCCTGAAATATTTAGGGGTTTGATTTTTCTTGACAGGAAAGAAGAGGGCTAAAAACCTGGGTTTGGGCCTGGGATTTTTTGGCAAGAATACCTAATGCCATCAAAAAGTGTGCATATGGCATTCTGAGACATAAATAAACAACTAAGTATGCCGTCAAAAATCAAGCTAATTAATCCATATGTCATGTGTATCATGAAGAAGTTCTCTTACTTTAAAGGAAGCTAGGAATAAGAAGTTCAAATTACCTCCACAACAATGCTGAGCGAGGTTGTCTCATTGACATAAGAGCACTACTTTCAGAGGAACCAGTGTTGCCTCCCTGCTGATGAAATCCATCTGATGTCCCATCCTCAAAAGATATATTCCTCATGAGTATGCCGGTTTCTCCGTTATCCTCCTCCCTCATTGACAGAAGCACCATTCGAAGCATGCATAAAAATGGTTGGTCGCTGTCCAACAACTGGTATAGTCCTGCCATCCCACCCATTCCAGTCCCTGATCCCCCACCTATGCCAAGACCACCCCCAAGTCCAGAGTCATCTAATAATAAAGCTTGCAGCATTGATACAGACCTTTTAATTAAAGGAAGTTCAATCCAGTTTCCGTTTATATCTTTTTCCAATGCAGACCTCCAAGATTCCCATCCACTTCCACCACCACCAAACACAGCTGTTTTTGGAGGGAGGCCAACACCATACCACAACCTGCTCCTGTATTTCCAGCCATCAGACAAGTCCATAGCACAGCTCCCATATGACACAAAAGCATAAGAAACTGATTCATAAGGTTCAGCTGCTGCTGCTGCAGTAAGGCGTTCCATCACAATTGAGGAGATTTGCCCATTGGCATCAGCCATAGAAGCAAGGACCTAAGACAATACTTGCATTAGTGCATAAGTAGAAAAATTAGAACCCTGATGAAATAGAGCAGGATAGCAAAACATCTATAAAGCAAATTCCATAAGTTAAAGCTTTTGGCCACATGAGAATGTGCAGCAACAAAAAAGAGGTGATAAAATAGACATATACATACATCAAGAGGTAGCCCTCCAGAATCACCCGATCTCCGATCACCTGAGGTTTCAAACGAATCTCTACCAGCCGAAATGCTTGAGCTATTGTTCAATGGAGATACAAGAGAAAGAGGGGATGGAGAGGTATCAACACGTGATGCACAACAGAGTTTGCTCTGCAATCGCAAATGATCTTCAACAAGCATCAAAATCACAATAGCATTTTCAACCAAAGCCACAGAAAGCTGAGCAGCATTCTCTGCTTCTGCTCTGGCCTCTTTCGGCGATAAACCCTCAGCTGCAACACCAGCAGCTGCTGCAGCAATAACTTGTGTCTGCAGAAAAAGAAAATGAATTTGTTATAGAATGTTGTTTTTTTACCCAATCAACAAAAGAAACGGAATTAAAAAAAACAAAAAGATGCAGGAGTTTTTCTGTGATATATTAACACATTTTTGTGTCTATGCAAATGCATTTTTCTGCCTAACAGCTCCTAATTCTTGAATTGGATACTCTAGTCTGGCATCAAACTTTATCAACATGGTAAAGCAACAAAGATTTGAAGCTTGCCATCCTCTTATCATGATTAAATGGTTACCTAGATAAATTAACCTTAAGCATTGCTGAAAAAGCAACAGTTTCACACTCTACTAAAGTTTAAAATTCCACAATATAGTTCACTGTATGGACACAGTTCAAAGTTGTTTAGTTTACACACAAAAGAGTGAATAAGAATTGTATTTTCTGAATAAATACATATGTGTCTTGCCCGCACTCCCCCTGCCCCTTTGCAGGAAAGAGGAACAGCATAAATCTGGAGGTCTGCAATCTACTACTTCCAGCCATTTTGTGATTGTGATATTGATTCCAATTAGTAAGAGTGTGGTGTCGCAATGTTAACCTTGTACAATTCATTACTACAGCTTATTACATCAAACCAATACAAGGTGCATGACCTAGCCAAAATGAACCAAAATACAGAAAGATTTTAAAGATATACATAATAAACAGAATTCTGGATTCTCTCTTTGTTACCTGAAGCTGCAGTTCTCTAGCAGCAAAATCTAGTAAGCCACCCAAAAGCCTTCTTTTAAATATAGGCAGTGATTCTTCTCGTCTACTCAATCATGAAGATCAATCAGATTGAGTAATCAATTTGGTATAACTTATCAAGATAGAGTGGAAAGAAACAATGATTGTTGCCTAATTGTTAGATTTAGTTAAACTCTAGATACAGAACAGAAATTCATCAACTGCAAAAATCACTGACAGTAAAACGCTATTGAAAAACAAGGGTAATAATTTTCTGGTAGCTATCCAGGCTGATCTTTACTAAGTATGCAGGGAAATAGTGATTCTTTCTTATGAAAAAAAAAACACTCACATAACAAAATGTAAAAAGCAGCCTGTAAAACTAATATTAATAAAAGAATAAAAATTCGACAACAAAGATATGCTTCTTCTACTTTAGAACAATCAAAAAGCCAGTTATGAGCTTCTAATCTTGCAATTCTACACAGGCAAAGTAACTCATATAACATGGCAAAGAAAATGTCAATTGTTCTGAGCCAGTGTTACTGCACCATAAGTAATCACATCATATTTAAGAATAATTTGTGAGGAAGCATCATATGTGGTGCATATTGAAACCATCCCATTGCAAGATCAATATGGCACACTACCCGAGAAGGAGTCAACAGCATGGTCAAGCATCAACAGAATTCAAATGGGATCCAGATAAAAAATACCAGTTTCCAACAAGGATAAATAGAAAAATAAGTTCACATAAACCAGTCAGGATATATGGCTATACCTATGTCGCTGGTCTCCTGTGCTTGATCCTCCAACAATAGACAGCCACTCTGCACAATGAATTGTAGCTTCAATGTCCTGTAAATCAATGGCAACAATAAATGGCCTGGGCACACTAAGAGGTCAACATTCTCATAAGCACGGACCCACATTTGTATTGGTGGAATGCAACCAGTACAAAGTGCAACAGCTAGCGTGCAAATGACAGACTGTTTTCAAGCCACCACAAACAGATTTCATGTTAATTTCTGACAAGTCATTCACAAATTAGGTCAGGTCCAGCAGCAGATCAATTTTTAACTGTTCACTCATGAGAAGTGAAATTTGATGAACTTATATATAGGAGGCCAAAGTTTCAACCAATTTCCTTGTCTCCATGATATTTAAATATCTTATTCATACTTTACTTCTAAATTTTATGCTGTCTAGAGTTGTGGAGAACATCAATGGAGCGATGGAAGTCAACTCTACCAGATTTTCAAGAAAAGAAGACGTCGAATTGTAGAGCCTGAAGCGCCACTAACAATCAGAAGAACCATAAACAGCATCCAAGCCACTAACTTCTATACATTCCATAGTTCAAAAGAGCAGCACAAAGGAAAATATCTATTATCTAGAAACCATAAAGCAAGTACTGGCAACAAAGGAGGCACATAATGTGGATGGTTAAACGCACACAAAGGCATTTGTAAACCAAACAGCCTGAATTCATATTATAGAAGGGACAAATTAAAACACCTCATTCTAGACCTGCAAGACATTCTTCCCATAAAATTTTCAGAATTCTATTCTTAAATCTAACAAATAAAAACAGAGATAAATATCCACCTTCCAACCATCCTTCTGTCGCATTGAATGCTCCAGCATTATAATCAGGAAGTTGTGTATGAGGTCCTCTATGTCCCCTAAGCTAGTTGAACTGGAACTTTTGGTTGCACCCATCTGCAAAAACAAGTTAAAAAAAAGGAAAAAAAAAAACTTCAACAAGTAGTTATATAATAAAATGTTACTGCCATACTGATTGTCAAACTTTCACCATTTGAAGATAAAACTATTTGAAATTACTTATATCTAGATAGTGGTGACACATCACAACCTCGTAATTAGAGATCAACACCTCCAGTATCCACTCAGGCCATTCCTCCATTCCCGTCAAGCTACTTCTGTTTTCTGGATGACTGCAAGCCAAAAACAGAAGATCCTGAAATCATATAGAAAGAAGTGACTCAGAAAGTAAAACCAAATATCAATTTAAAAGTAATGAGGAGTTTGAAGTAAATGGATCATTTTTAAAGATTAAATCAAGAGAGCATGAAAGAGAGGTTTATTTCACTCTTGAAGATAGATGACTAAATGGTAAATACTGTTAAGGGTACTATAATTCTTGTCACCAATAATTTACACAAGAAAGAATCAACAAATTCATATACTTCTTTTTCTAAAATGAATTAATGATCCATGTCAATCCTATACTTCTTGTAAAGGAGAATTAAGACAAATAATCAACTCTGCATAACTAATGATCAGCTCTACAACAACAACACGGACTGAATTGAATGATATACATCTAGTTGAAATTCTGCAAGCAAATTCAAACCAGTTCTAGCATCATTACTGCCTATTCCATATTGCATAGGTAGCTAATCTGGTTAAAAGATTACACCAAAAATAGCAGTTTTTAAAAAAGTGTGTCTGATGTTACAAAATAAAAGAAAAGGACAAAAATCCACACACAAAAGCAGACAGAGAGAAGCACGAGTTACACTAAACGCTACAAAGGAGAAACATATATTTATTACCTGCAATGCTCGACTTTGCAAATCCCTAGACGCGTAAGGCATTGAACGCAATAAAACCAACAGAAGTTGTGAATGTTCAAAGCGGTGACCAGAATCATAGAAATTCAACCCATCCTCTGTTGAAGAAGCATTTATCTGCAGAAAAAATCCAGTTTCACGCTTTGGACATTTATGAATTTCCCATAAATTTGTAAAGATTGTTAGCTCAAATAACCATCAGAAACTTCAAACACTAGCGTTAAATGTTAGGCACCAGATGAAAGCTCATATAGAATTAACCCTTTCAGTTCAATGATGCTCAAAAAAGAGCATAACTGGTGCTTGAAAACAGAGCAAGATGAATTCTTCAAGACATGAAGCAAAACTTCTTTGCTAACATAAGACAGTTCCACCATTGAGGATAACGTAAAAATTGAGATGTACACCATATATTATGAGTTTTTAATGGGCCATACATTATGCACATACAGATTGTGAATGATTCAGCAACCATAGTCAACTGAAGAAAGAAGAATACCGAGGCTGCTAATAAAGCTGTATATACAGTGGGAGTCATAAGCCTGTTTGGTGCAGCCTGGAATGCCTTCTGCATTGCAAAGAGTAGAAGAGAAACCTTGTCATCAAACATTGTACTACCTTCATGCAGCACTCCACCCAGTAAGTTACTTGTCATGTCTGATTCCCGCAAACCAAATTTCAAATCCCCTGATGTTATCAGGGCACCTAACAGTCCGATTACAGCAACAACAATACCATCACTATTGTCAACATTGTAGACGTTGTTTCTTGCATTATCAGCACTAATTGAAAGACTTATCCCACCCAAATTCTTCATGAAGTGATTTTCAGAAACAGATGACAGCCTCTCAATGTTCAAGCCGGTAGAAGAGGCTCCAATGCCACCACTGCCATAAGATGGTTCATTTTGATAATCTTTTTCATCATTCAAAGTTCCTGCTTCACCATTGTAACTTCTGTCCAGAACTTCACGACCACCATCTTCTTCACTTTCTTGAACTGCCAAATTGTTGTCACTCTTTGTCACTTTTTGGATGTTATGGTCACCAGCTTTTGCTTCCCGCTGAAGCAGTACAAGAAGTGTTTCCAACCCACCACAATTTATGAATGCCTCAGCAAATGTGTGAGCTCTGGTTGCATTTGGTTGTATTACCAGCCTGTAGATAAGATGCAATACCCTAGCAATCTGGATAGTGACCTTACTGAGTCAGTTTCCGCAGATGAAGAAATGGCTCAGAAAATACCACAGCCTATCCACATGGCCAGACTACAATATACATGATTGTAATTTTGTAACGATGAAAGTAGAGAACATTAGATAGACACGTCTCAAGGAAAATCCACCAGAAAATGCTTCAAGTTGATCCTTGCACAACAAAAACTTTAACTAACAAGATCTTATGCAATGAGTACTCATCCACCAAATGGTTTGTATCTTGATTAACCAAATTATTAAGAGTGCTAAAAGTATTTCCACCATTTTTATTGATGTCATTGTAAACATGTTTATAAAATCTCAAAGATGAAAAACCTTCCTTATACTATAGCAAAACACTTATTTAAACATAAGAAAAAGTCACAATGATTTCTATGCAAGGACTGGATAGGTAAGGGTGTCAACCCCTATCTCATAAAATTATACATGTGGTGCTCTTTAACTTCCATATGCCCTCTAACTGCCGTGTAAAAAAAAAAAATTGTTGATAACTAATTTTAGAAGTCAAGTACCGGAACATCACAATATGTAATTAAGCAGGTATAGATATAAATCATGAGTAAAATGAAGATAAGTTGCAAACTCTGAACATGATATTTTACATAGAACATGATCAAGCAAAAACCTGATTGATGTTCTAGATGACAAATTGGAGGACAATTATAATCAATCACTTCATAGCTTTACCTGATTAGGTTGAGGGCAATCAACCATGAATCTTAGTAGACAGCGGAGATCATCTGCAGCCATTGAAGGAGGTGCTGCAACTATTAGAAGTTCAATGATCACTAGAAGTTCATCAACCAAAGCATTTAATTCCCCCACTGGGCGTGCTCCCTCATTGAATGAAAATGTACACACGGAATCCTTCTCAGCAACAGTCCAATAGCATCTTCTACAGCTGTCAAGAAGCATCTGAATAGCATTAGCATCTCTCATCACTGCTGACTCTGTGAAAACCATGTCTGCCAGAGATGAAAGAAGTTTCTTTTGCAGTCCATAGCTGCATAAGCTCCATATTTTCAGATCCAATAAGAGAGTACTGAAGAGCTGCACCTTTAGTGCATGATTATGCTTCTGAGATTGACACAATGAAACAACTGCTGCAACAAGCTCCTCATCTCCAACACCATTTAACTTTCCAGCATTTGACAAGGACAGATTTTGGAGTAGATAGTTTAATATTTTAGAAAGAATTTCAGGGCCTCTGCCACGGCACAACTCTTCATTGTTTCCAGGGTGTTGAATAGCTGTGGCAATGATTCGAAACACTGGGGCAGCCAGAGCAGCTGTTGCCAAAGACAGAGGAACATCTCCATTTTCTGGTTCCAGACTATCCTTGTGCACATTGCTTACGACCATAGGAAGTAAAGACAAGGGGCCACCATAAGCCAATGCCCATAAAGCTTCCACCGGCCGCATTCGCGTAGCAACATGGACTTGCCCAAGAACCTCAGCAGGTCGCCGAAGCACGCCTAAATCATCAAATGAAGTGGTTTTTTCAGGAATACTTTCAA
>JAOXYD010000009.1:13273319-13301787 GCA_028565735.1 Pinacopodium congolense | reverse complement strand
ATTCTCTTGGAGATGGTTAAAAGCATGCACATAAAAAAATACTAAACATTATGTTAGGTCTACTAGAAGATAAATATAACAAAGTACTAATCACATGTAAACCTTTACATCCACTTCTTTACCTTCTTTAGTTTTTCTAATTTTGTGGAGGTGATCATTGGAGTTCCTAACAGTGTCGTTTGATCCATACCAAAATGCTTCAGTAATTCTCTTGTATATTTGACTTGGTTAATAAAATTGCCATTTTTCGTTTGCATGGTTTGAAGTCCTAAGAAGAAATTCAACTCTCCATCATGCTCATTTTGAGCTCCCTACATATATGGTTAGCAAAATCTTGGCAAAATAATTAATTAGAAGCATTGAAAATGATATCATCAACATAACACACCCCTTTAGATCAATCTTCTAGGGAGAAGATAATGGTCTCATGACAAAGTGATATCAAAGCCAGCTCTCGATCTTATCTAACTCAATGTCGAGCACCACGTGTCGTTGATGTAATAGTAGTAGTAGGTAGGGTGGACCATCGTGACGAGTGTGTTACGATATTGGGTGGGAGAGAATATCACGCCAAGTGCTCTAATGAAGAGTAGTACATGAATCCCACATAAGGTAGACAAGTGATGATCTTGAAACTTATAAGCGTAGGTGCTACATACCCTTTAAAGTCAATGTTTTGGGGAGAGGGTAATGGTCCTGTGACAAAGTGGTCTCCTTTTTCAAGTAAGAAAGAACTTAATCTATCATATTATGAGAGAAGTGCTTGTTTTAATACCTATAAAGCTTTAGATAATTTAAAAGTGTGATAAGGTGCATCGTGTCTTTCAAAACTAGGGGGTTGCTCAACATAAATTTCTTCTTACATAAAACCATTTAAATGCATTTTTAACATCCATTTGAAATGGTTTAAAACTCATATAAGATGAAAAAAGAAAATAAAAGTCTAACAACCTCTAGTCTAGCTACAGTGCTGAGTGCTCAGTTGTAAAACCAAACTAATAGTTTTACGCTCAAAACTGCAAGTATACGGGTCATAACTTGTAGTTAAGAATGGATATCAATCCTACAAGGATTGAGTTTAGTCACAACTTAACTTAGGTTTTTCTTTGTTTAAGAAACAATTTCAGATATTAAAAACTGGAAAATAAATTAAATTAAATTAACTAGTGCAAGCAACCAATTAAGACGAAGTGCAGGAATTTAATAGTCCAAGGTTTAAGATTAGGAGCTATTTTGTTCCTTATTTTGCTCCCCTCTTCACTTAATGATCCAATTGTGTTTGACCCAAGACTTTCTAATGCTTAATTACCCTCTCTCAAGATGCAATTAACTATCCCTTTCTAAATAGATTAGGATTAATTATGCTATCTCTAGCCTTACTAACCATTCTTAACCATTCAACTAGATGTTAATTAATCTTATAGGTAATCTTTATCAAATAGCTCATATCTCTCTTCAACAACTTGCAAAAACCTGAATATGTATAAGTCTATTAGGAGCCAACTCTCATTGTACTACCCAACACTGTCACCTAACTCACCCTCTCAGTTTATTACAAGGCTACCCTTCTTACCCTCTTAGTCTATTGCAGGGGTTAAGCTCAATACATGTCACAAACAACCATTCATTGAATCAAAAAGCAAGAGTTCCACAAAATAGTTCAAGAAAAATTCCTATAAAATATTTAGCTACTCATAATCCTAAATAATCCAACAATACTCATGTTTTCCATGCTAAAAAGTAATAAAGAGAAGAAGAAAAAGTCATCTAGATAGAGCCTTAAATGTTTTCTCTTCACTTCAAGTAAGCTGGAAAACTTGGGTGTTGTCTTGATGAGTTCCAAGGAAGATCTTTGCTTTCTTCTTTTGGGAGACACCAAAAAACCTCAACCTTGCCTCTTTTGGATGTTGGCTAATGAATGCTGGAGGCTGCTAGGGTTTTGAGCCCTTATATGTGTCAAAAGGAGGGTCAAAATACTTAAAATCCTACGTTTGACCCGTCCAGCATCAGCCTCTCTGTCACAATCGTGACCCAGTCACGATACCTGATCTCTGCAGCTCTGAACATCCTTCACTCCATTGGCCATAACTTCTTCTCCGGACCTCCGATTGAATTGAAATTTGAACTGGAGACTCCTATTGTCTTCATCTTCCTCTCCACCATTTTTCATGGACATCTGAGCTCTAAAATTTTCCCAGCAAGCCACCAAATTCACCAGAAAAATACGCCAACTTGAAATTCTAATGCCTGCAAAATCAAGGAACAATGTGCATCAAACTGTCCCTTAAATAAGCTCAAAATCCACCCTTAAATACTAAACAAAATAAAAAAAAACTCAAACACTTCAAATATCATGAAAAGGTGCAACATATTCAAAATATGAAATAAAATAAATCTAAAACACACAAACAAACACTTAAAACACCTAAAAACAACCTAGAAACCTAACTTAAAAGTACACCTATCAACTAATAAACAACACAAATCAATCAATGAATGACCAAAATTTTATTATTTCTAAGAGTTAGAGATTAAGACCATAAATCTAGAAATAAACTTCTTGAAATTAAAGCCCATTGACTAGATTTAAAGCATAACCAAACTTTAAACTAAGTTTAATGGACAGAAAGCATAAGTCTTAACCGTAGCTTTGTCTTGAATTCGTGAAGAAACTCTAATCTAGCCTTTAAATTTTTTTAAAGCTCAATTAATTCATTAATCACCTAATCCTTAGCTGAATTGCATAATTTGATAATTTTCAATAATTTAGAATTCATTTTCTAATTCAAATTTCCAAGTTTTGAAGAATAGTAAGATAGTTTAGTATTTTTCAACTTTTTAATCAACTAATTTGGAATTCTCTAGATAATTGTAATCTAATTGACCTAGTATTTACATCATATAAACTTACTCATGTGAACGATATACAGAATCTTAAATATACTCCACTTTATTACTTGATTCGATCGGTATGCTTGCCAAAAAAATGGTCTCGAATTAATTGTTAAATTATCCTTTAAAAGATAGATTAATTTGAGCTAATTTTGTATGTGGCCAACCTCAATCAAACCACCATTGGTTGGCCAAGTCTTGTATAGATTCATCTTTAACACTATGAATCACAATTAAATACTGTTAATTAAAACCAAAAATGAATCATAGCACTTTAAAACACTTTCTTGACTATCACACACATACAATATTTTCCTAAAAACATTTTTACTCGTAAATAATGTTCATTTAAAACCATTCCTAGAAATTTCTTCTTTATTATGCAATATGTATGCATTAAATAATCATGAATATAATTTTTCGTGAATTGATCTCTTTAAACACATTGATACGATCAAGTAAGATTTAAATTAAAAAATTACAATATTAAACCTATTCAATTTACTAATTTTGTCTTCATCTTTGAATCTTTTCTACGTGTTCATTAAAGGCTCCATCTAATCTCTATGATTCCAAAACACATCTTTTTAATCTTCTTTAACATACTTGTTTTTCCATCACCTTAAACACAATAAAATCATTAACACTAAGATTATTTTGCCATTATTAAAATTAGACGGTACCACCCTCGATTCAAAATCCTTTCCATTTTTGATAATGACAAAACCATCTGATATTATAAACCATAAAACCAAAATAAACACCAAAAATTTCAAATACCACTTAAATTTACTTATCACCACTTACAAAATTGTTAAAGAACACTTATCTTTTGTTACAATATCAAAAGAAACAAACGGTCACATTTCAAATGCAATATCATAATTTCATATCCAAGAAAAATTAAAAAACTTAATATCCATTCTAAACACTCGAATTTGTAACTCCTTATAGGTTAATCAAATTTAACATCTTCAACAAATTTCAAATTTTACAATCTAATTTTAATATTTTAAACTCAAATTTTACAAACCTAAATAAACTCTCCCAAAATTGTTAAAGTTCATGACTATCTTTAGATTCATGAAATATATCTATTTAAAATTTCAACTCCCTCCAAATAAGACATAATATAACATCCAAACTCTCCCCTTTTTCGGAATCATGAAAAAGGCAAAGCTAAACATGCAATTAAACAAAAATGAAAGTAAATAATTATCATTAAATTCAATACATACATTAAAGACTAAAAAGGAAAAACAAACATTATAAACATAAAAATCCACAAGGAGGATTCAATAATATAATAATCTAAATATAGTAGACATAAACATTCAAAAGATAAGATAAACATCTAAATATTTATCAAATGTCAAAATAATTCACTATATATCATCAAAACACTCCCTATAAAAAAACCTGAATTCTCATAAAATAATCATCATGTCACTGAATAGTGGTGGAGGATGAGATTGAAGCAATGTATATATCTCATCAATCCATATAAATGATCAAGTCTATTTACAGTGAACTCTCTACGTGCTCTAGGTTCCCTATAAAGTTGAGCAATCCCTGACTAATCATCAAATGAATTAAAGGAGGCTTAGAAGATGCAGCCTCATTGTCAATGGTCAAGGACATATGTGACTTGGAGTAGGCTCATCATCCTTATCATGATCGATAGAAGGATGTATAGATGGCTATAATCACTAATGTCGTCTATCGTTTGATCATTTACAATTTAATTACTTATAAGAATTGGTGAGCTCGTTATAAGCTACCAAATAATAAAATTACCTAACCTACCTAACTAAGTAGCTAGACCAAGTCAAGGTCAATCCCACAGAGAGCTAGAATTAATTGCTATCTCTAATGTTGCTAAAAGAAAGCAAAACCCTTAGAAGAAAAGATATCAAAACTAAATACTACAGATAATTGACGAAACAGAGACAAACAAAGAATAAACAAACAAGAAATACGAAAGCTGGGCGGACGATATATCAGGAATTATAAACTTATAATTGATCCTCGAAATAGATAACTTGTGATTAATGTAAGATGCTAGCCTATAGGTTTAAACAGGTTCTCAAACCCTCAATTCTGTCATTTTTAGATAGGTCCTATACGACAGAAAACCTATCCCTAATCACGAAGCAACCTAGAATAAGCTCTCTAAATTTAACGAGGAGATTGCATTAACAACTAAAGAACGGCTAGCCTAAGGCACAATCTCACAAGCTCGGATTGTGTAACTTAAAGAATTAGAATTCTAGGCTAAGTTGATTAAGTTAACAAACAAATTCAATTAGCCTATTGTTACCTATGGAAATCATTAGGACTATTGTGTATCACAAGTTCATTCCTAACAATAGAATTAGAAATTAAACCTAAATTGGCCAATCTTAAGAATTAATCATTAATTCATGTCATTTTTGTGGAATTACAATTCAATCTTTACCTAAATCACATTATTTAATCAATTCCTAATCAATTCTCCCAATTATTAAATTAAAATCCCATTAACATCCTCTAGCCCAAAATTAAACTAGCTAAACATAATTAAATTAAGAAAAACAAACATTAAAAATTACGCTAAACATAATTAATTAAAACAAATCAAAAGCTGAAAAAATAATAAAAATAATAAAGGCAAATCACAAATTGACTTTTAAATTAACACAAATGCAAATTACTTAAACTATTATTTAATTAACTAAAACTTAATTAATCAAAATTTAAACTAACTTTCTAGCAAAAATTCTAATAACTATAAATTTAATTAAAACAGAAAATCAAGACATAAAGCATAATTAAAATAAAACATGAAAAGAAATTTAATTCAAACTTGCTAAAGACAAAAATTAATAACATAAGCAAATAAATGTTGTAACTAAAAGAAAATAACAACTTTAGCGTTAAAATAATATTCAGAACAACGCAAATAAAAATAAAAGTAAAAATAAAAATAAAATTTCAAGCAGTAAATGCAATCTGAAATAACAAACAAGATAAAACTAGAGAAGCTACATGCAAATTTCTGTATTAAAATTCATTTGTGAATAGTATTTGTAATTGAAAATAAACTCCAAAATAGTTGCTGACTCTCTCCTTGTGTAGCACTTCATCCGTCTGGTGTGAGCCACTCCAAGCTGAAGCTACAGCCATAAGACCATCAGCTGCAAGCCTTGACGCACTCCCACTCTTCCCTCTCGGACAGTAGACAGCAACCAAATGCCCAAGTCTCGCAACCCACCACGCGGAGAAGCTCAGATAGCAAGCAACCAAACACCCAAGTCTCACCACTTGTCTAGCCACCTATCCACTTCCTGTATCCCTAGGCCACACAGGTTTAACACACCCATCACATACACCAAAAAGTATTCTATGAAGTAGTCAACGTTGCATAACTAGTTTGTTTTATTTTTGGAGACACTGAAAGATTTCTAACAAAACTTCGGTGATTCTCATGTCTCAAATCAAGATCCAGCAACATAATTTAGAAATAAGAAAGGGCAGTTCAAACTGGGATTCAACTACACCTGAGAGAGTTGGCAGATGGAGAGACATGAGCATTTTTTATGCCAGTCAATAATACAGCAACAATAGATAGAAACCCCAAATAAGTGGTTTCTTAAAAACAAAGACATGATTGCACACCTGTGGCACCAGAAGGGGAAGCATCTGGACAGAAACGCCCACTAAGCAACCCTGGGTGATAGAGGAGATGAATGTACCCTCCAATTTCTGCATCCAAGAGGGAACTTTCTTCTGCTACCTTTCGGGCATGATCATTTGTTGCTAACCAAGGAAGCCCTGCACCATGACCGAAAGTAGGCAGTGCATCCCCACCTCTAGATGCCAAACGAGCCATTCTTTCTGAGCCAATTGGCTCTTTAAATATATAAATAGCCCCCATCTCAGCAAACAAGGGACACTGACGACGACGACGTTGTAAGCCAGCCATAGTAGGAGGTGGGTTTGTCCCCATGCAACAAAATGCAAGTGGCTTAGAGATCTTAGGGAACTCAAAAGGACGACTTTCATACAATGATCCATCAATATACAATCTCAATTCACTCTCAGGTTTTCCAATGATTCCTTGCTTGCAAATATGTTCTAAACCAATGAAATACCAACACTGTGGCTTGAATGCATGAGTAAAATGCAAAGAAGCCTTCCTCCCCTTTCCACTGCCACTTTCAACAACCAAGAATTGTGCATGAAAGTATGCTTCTATTCCCTGATTATCAGCAGACAAGAAACTGAACAACCGTGGCATGTGGGCAGTGCCTTCACCAGCAAGTGCACTGGCAGCTGCTGCTGCTGACATAGCAGATGTTTTTCCCGACCTAGCTGCAGCTGCAGCAGCAATGGCAGCTGCAGCAGTAGCTGTGTTCAATGTATCAGCAAATGATTCAATGTAGATCCATGTAGCAAATGCATATCCACTTGTAAATGGCCACCGGCTCTCCCCAGGACCAAGTAAACCAGAGTTTTCACCATCAAACTCAAAAGTACATGCTGGTCCTTTTGACTCCTTTCCACTAACTGCCTTCTCCAATGCAAGCATTAAGTAAGATGCCCATGGAGTATGAAGCAACTTTGTGATGATTTGAAGCCATCTCCGCAAATCAATGACACTAAGTAAATGTCCTGCCAAGTACTGGATGCAGTGGCATAAAGGAGTTCCATCCCATCTCATATGCTCCATTGAGCCATTGTCTTGAAGGAAGATTTTCTCTGCTGATCCCAACAGAACTCCTAAGAGACCTGCCATGGAACACATTGCTCTATTTCTTGTGCAAGCTCGTAAAATGACCAGCAGCCCTCTAGCCATACGTGTCCTAGGGGACATAAAATCCTCACTATCACCTAGCCAAGGAAGCCAAGGAATAAGCTCTCCGGCTACAATGGCCGCCCGAGAGTTCAGCATGACACTAGGAGGGTTGCTGTCCTCGTCCTCAAAGCTCTCAACCCCACCCATTGTGGCCAAGAGTGAATCAACAACAGAGTAAGCAATACTCTCTGCTTCCTCCCCTGGACCAAAATTCTCTACTCCACTCACAATGTTCTTCAGCTTGTCCAAGCTCTCAGGCTTCCCCATAATAGCAGAATCCACTAGATGCAGCAACTCCGGAGATACATTAGGCATCACTGATTTTGGCTTAGCATTTTGAGGTGAACCGACAGGAGAATATCCCATGTCTGCAAAATACGCATTATCTAGAGTAGTTGATGAATATGATTGCTTAATTGTATAACCATATTGTCCCAGGGTCCTAGGGCTTGATGTAGAACCATCAAGTCTAACTTCAGGGAATGAGGAAGGATCATCATACTCGGAACTAAAAGCTCCAGAAAATTTTTGAGATGCTTCTCCAAACCCATCAGACGAACGACTCTGATACTCCACATTTGATGATCTGTTTGATGCCATTTGATGGGATTGAAATTCAACAGTAGCACTTTCATGATCTTTCAGTGACACTTGTTCAAAATGATCTTCTTCTGGAGCTCTGACCGCAGAAACAAAATCATCCCTGTGTGACTGTCCATCCCTATACTCAATGTCCACTTCACCATCACCATTAGTACCCCTATCACCTAGATAAGATGTTCTTACTTCTACAACATTAACAACATTTTCTTTGATATCTTCTTCATTCTTCTCTGAAGTTTTTCCAATGTCCCTCTTCTCTTCTTCATCTTCCATGTTGTGACGCTGTCAAAATCTAACACCTACTCATCCAAACTATTCATAAGCAAAGCACCTATCAATTAAAGTCCAAAAATTGAAACCAACTGTCAGTCTTAAACCTTCAACAAAGTAAAGAGAACACAACAGAGGACTAAATGTTTCCACAGCTCTAATAGAATGAGTAAATCATACTAGCAGTGACGAATTTAAAATTGTCAAGAAAGAAACTAAGAAAGAAAGTTATAATTTAAAAAAAAAAAAGGAGAAATAACCACAAATCTCCCCATGAACAATTCAAAGCAATGTGGAACTCATCTCTAATAGAATTCGCTAAAACAAATTCAAATGAAGATTTAAGTCAAGCAATGAAAAGGGTGCAATAAAATGTAAGGATCTACCTTGTCAAGCACGTACATTTAATTCCAACGGACACGTATCTGCCGTTGATCCATATCATTCAGATTATCTGACCAAGATCCGCCTTAACACTATATAGATGAATGCAGCTGAACGAATAAGCCACTCACTCAAAAACAGATATAATAGCGAAAGTAATTACTCGGCAAAGGACAGATCGGAATTAAATTGGCATTGTTTCAAGCAAGCAGAATTAGAAACAATAAACAATAACTTTACAACAAGAACATTGACGGCGTGAATCGATGCTGAATCTTGCAACAATAGTATGAGACGCCAAAGAAAAGGAAGAAAAAAGAAAAAATAAAGTTCCGAGAACGGAGAAGAGAGGATCGGCGCGAGAGAGACGAAATGGAAGGCGAATAAGGCGCCAGAGTGGAGGTGGATTTACCAAAGTAAGAGGCTACGGCTCTCTCTCTCTCTCTCTCTCTCTCTCTCTCTCTGTGGGTTGCTCAGTCAAATACAACAATGTTGTGATTGGCTAGTTAACAGTCAAATCCTTGGATACAAAACAAAATCAACAACCGACCCAAGCAAGCTTCTCTTCAATGCCCATTTTCCTTCACTTGTACGTGACGATAAATGCTACATTACGATTGGAAGCATCGAAATTAAGAAACTTTCATGAGATCTCTTCCCTTGAGCCCGAGCTCCGGTTAGGGCTCGAGATTGGGGGTCTTGAATTCAACGATCTCTCGAGCTGAAAAATGAAATCCGGCCGAGATTCTTGAGCCCAAGGTCTGCAATTAGGGCTGAAGCATGAACGTCCATAGTGTGGATTCTTAACCCTAAGCTCTTCCATTAGGGTTTCCACGGAGTAGTTGAGAACCTCGATAATCAGGCCGAAGCCCAACCCTCAAAACGCTTTCTATTAATTTATTCATTCATAAACGTGTAAGCAATATTCTGAATTTTGTTTAAAAGATACTATTTCATCCGTTCAGTTTCTATAAATTGCGTTAATTTTAGCGGAGTATAATTTTAATTATTTTTTATGGATTGAGTTATTTTATTTTTTGGTTTGTAATAATAATTGACCAATTTATTTTTATGATTTTTTACTATAAATTTATTGCTTGACTTAAGAATGATAAATTTATAATGAAATTTAAATTTATAGGTATTTGAAATCATTAAAATTTAATGTTTATTCAATTTTATAATATGTTTATTTTATTATATATCCTCGTAAACTTCAATTGGACTCTTTTTTAACTTTAATAATTTAAATATAAGTTTTTGTAAAACTTTAACAATTTAAATATGAGATGTGTGTTATATTTTACTCTATTTTTAATTGGTAATAGAAATCTTTATAAGTTGACAATATATCTAGAAATTGATTGTCATTGAATGTTAGTCTAGCATTTTATAGTGTTCATATAAAATCTTCAATTTATCTTGCATAGGTGTCTTTAGTATTTATGTTCACATTTATATTTTACCATATCATATAACGATATGTTTAAATATACTATATACTCTTATATTTAATTTAAATTGATAAATTTAAAAAATAGTGTCAAAATTTTAACTCAAAGTTTTAATTACAAGGGTTATATTAAGAAGTGAATTTAGAAAATGTGTAAATTTGGAATATTTATTAATTAGAGATATGATGTATTTCAATGCATGTATCCTATCTATATTTTTTTTAAACGTAAATAATTAAATTAGAAAGCATAACATATTACAACAAAGTTAAAAACTATACATGAACTTAAAGAATTAAACAACTAAGCTATAGAGAAAGTTAAAAGTTACAAAGTCATTAAGAACACTATCAATAATCTAGTAGACACCTTCTTCTTTCAAAAATCTAAGCATAATCCCTATAACTGGGTGTTCTTGCTGAGCCAAGCCAACGTCCATAGTAGATCCACAGTTGCTGAGACTACTCACTTTAAGGACTTGTCTGTTTTTGGGCATTTGCAACTTATCATCTGCTCTTCCACCATGTGCTACAGCCTTCCTGCATTATCAAGACTCATGGTCACAGCCACTTAAAGGCAGTTTTCACGTCCAGTCTAAAGCATTATAGTTACTAGCACAAATTCGATCACTACAAGTAATCCACGGCTAGTAATCTGCCAGAAAACAGGCCCAACAACAAGGCTATATTGAGTTCATCCTCTAGCCAATCTCATAGACATTCCCATAAGTAATCTGCTTCCTTTATCCATTCCAGAACACTGCAATTGTTCCTTAATCTAACAATGGGTCTCGTGCAACACTTGTTCTTTGGTTGTCTCCTAACGTCAAAAAATTCTATTGTTCCTCTCTTTCCAAATATTGTAGGTAGTTGACCCAAAGGCTATCAATGCCAAAATCAAATCTTGACTCATATTTTGCTTACTACTAATAAACCAGGTTAGGATGTCTTCAAAACTAAGTAGCTGTAAATCAATAAGACAGACCCCCTTAATGTTGTTTTACACAAACTTGGAATAAACACAGTTGAAAAAGATATGACAAATTGATTTAGAAGGTTTGTCACACAACTTGCAAGTCTAAGATAAGTTTAAAAAAGTAAGATTGTCCACCACTGTCAGCTTTTGTTTGGCATAAATCCAAAGAAAGAAAGAGACTTTAAGATGTAAATGCTTATTCCAATCTATTGAGGACCAACTATGAACTTAACATGTTTCATTGAAAATCCTTATATAAGATTTATTGGAGAATTTTCCAAATCACTCCATAATCCAAAGGTAATAGTCATCCTTAGCAAGATGTGGTAGATACGGAGGGAAAATTGAAGGCAAGGTTGGATGCAACAAGAACCATCTGTATCCTCTCACGCACTCCCTCACTTTAACTAATAATGGATTATTGTGGTTGAGCATATCAAAGAGGTTAGTGTTGCATAAAGGCTCTATTTAGCTCCAATTGTCGAAGAAGAAAGAAGCAACCTCCCCATTATCTATCATACACCTAATACTAACACCCAGGGGGTCCGAAGTATCAACAACTTTTTAAAGAATTGAGAATGATGAATTTGAATTTGAGATTGCGAGAGGTTTTTTACCTTCATAACATAGTAATAAGTTTATCTGAACCACAAAGTATGTTTATTATCTATAAGTTGTCAGACCCTCTTCCCTATGTAAACCTTATTGCTTAGTTTTATTAGAAGAATGCCCAACCCTCCTTCTTTGATTGGTTTACACACCTTTGACCATTTGATTTTGGTCATAAACTTCCGATCTTGAGTACCTACCTAGAGAAACGTCCTCATCATGTTCTCTATAGTTTTGATCACACCTTTAACCAAGAAAAAATGGCTAGACCAATAAGAATTGTCACAGTAGCTCAAACTTTTTTTTACTAAGGATTGTACGGCACTAGCAAATTCCTTAACTTGGGAATGCTTACTATGACTAGAATGTTAGTTTAATATTCCCACGAATATTATCTAAGAGTATTTTGATTGAATAATTGGCAAAAGTTATAACACAAAGGTTGGAGAACTTGGAGAATTATTTCATTACTCAAGAGAGCTATACAATTTGGGGAGAACTTTACACTTAAGAGGATGCTTTATAAATGAAGACCCTTAGGTTATTTATAGCCTTCCCCCTCTTCAATAGAATGTGGGGATTTATTTTATCGAATGTTATAAAGAATCTATATAATGTTCTACTACTTTTTATCACCTACCACACCTACCACATATAGGTTCTAGAGTCTTCCACCAAACTTTAGATTAATATAGAGTCTTCTAAATATTCCACCTAACCCTAAACGTGTGTAAAGTCTTCAAGATAATTACAGGGTCTTACTATAAAACCTCGTAGCTTGGTGCGTCAAACTATCACTCAATGACATTTTCCCCTACTCAATCTGACAATGCCCTTGCTACTTCAGTCTTACACATTCGTTGTACTACTCCATATTCTCCTTCCTCAACATTTATCTCCTTGACATAAACGGTTGTTTACCTTTGGAATTCGATGTCCCACCTTTATGTCCGAATCGATGTGTCCTTGCTTGACTTACTAATTCTCTCAACCTCATGGCTTATAAATTATGCTCCTTCTACACCTTGAAGGAATTCACCAAGGGACTTCTCGGACTTATAATGACTTCCAAACTTGCCTTCCCTCTAGCATTCTTCTCCACAATTGCTCTACTGGGCTTTAACTTCATCACTAAGTCGCATGATACCACAAAAGCTTGCCAAATTGCTTTCTTGAATGTGGTATTTGATTGGTTGAGGAAATGGCTCCATGCCACTAAGTTCTCCTTCACCATAAACTTGGAGTCTTCACCTATCAATTCCTTCGACCGCCTCTTAACTTCATCAAACTTCAGAGGTATCATACCTTACACTATCTTGCCCTAATGATCCACTTTCTTCTTTAGTGGAAGTTTCGGCATGTCGAGTGGCTTCCCTTCGAAACGTTAAATTACCAACATACGATTAACTGAGGTATTGGTCTTCCTTGATAGCGGCACCATACACGTTTTTCCTTCCTCTAACATGCACATTACATTGGTAAAAGCAATTAGCATCACCTTTACATTATCGAAGAATTCCATACCGAGTATTATATGATAATCATCTAACGAAATAATCAAAAGGTTAATAAAACAACATACCTTAATGCCTCGAGCACTCTTATATATGGAAGTAGGTTTAGAGTTGATGGTTTTAATCGAACCTTGCTCCTTAGTATACTTGAAGCCTAACAATTTCATTTCGTCTACTCGAATGAAATTGTTGGTAGCTCCCATATCCACTAATGCTTTCACCATTTGGCCACTAACTTTGGCTTCCACAAGAAAATGACTTTTCTTCTTGAACTTAGGCATCTTCTTGATGGTATTGAGGAGTTGTAAAGAACACATCCTTACCTATTTGGGTTGGCTTTCCTCCTTCTCTTCGATCAATGCCTACAGTTTGCTCTTTTTTAAGTAATCTCTTGCCCTATATGTATCATCACAAAAGAAACATTTATGATTGAACTTTTCCTTACCTTGATTTCCATCGATGCTCTTACCTTTCTTGGACTCGCCATGCTTATGAGATTTGTCCTTGCTATATGAGTGATCTCCCCCACTCATCTCCTTGTTACCCTCAGCTTTGTGGGACTTACGCTTCCCAAGCTTCTTGAACTCTACAAGGGATTTGGTAATGGCAATGGTACTAATAAGGTATTGAGCTCCATGGTGTTAAATCTCCATCTTCACCTAATTTTAAAGACCATCCTTGAATGCAAAAAATACCCCCTTATCGAGGTAATTGAGGATCTCCAATAACACTTCAGAGAACTCATTCACATAATCCCTTATGCTCCCATCTTAGTTGAGGTATCTCAACTTGGCTCTCGTCTCCTCCTTAGCATTTTTTGGGTAGATTTCCTCTTGAGTTCTCTCTTGAACTCGGCCTATGTATTGATGGTGCATGTCCCTCACTCGATATCCTCATATCTTGTCCTTTACTATATTATCGCGGTACCGTCAAGGAAAAGTGTGGCATTATCAATCTTTTTAATGTCTTCCACAACACCAATTGCCTTGAAATACCGTTTCAAGCATTACAAGAAATTGTCTACCTCCTTCATATTCCTCAACCCTTTAAACATCTTAGGATTCGAAACATCAACCCTCAAAGAATTGGTGACTACTGTCAGGATGATAATGCTTTTCCTTTGAACAATTACCTCCTTGCACACCACAAACTCATCCTTGATCTCCTTCAATTCAATTGAGACCATTTCAAACTCCTCCTTAAGCAAAGCAACCTTGAATTAGAAGACTCCCTTCAAGAACTCCAGTTGGTCTAGCCATTTTGAGAAGGCTTCGTTCAAGACAGCTTGCATCTCTACAAAGCTCCTCCCTTTTACTATCGAGCTCCTTAATGAGATATTTATGCTCCTTAAACTTCTATTATCCCTTGGTTACGACAAACTCCACTCTTGCTAGCCTTTGATTAATGTTCACCAAGGTTTCTTTAGACCTTAATCTTCCAATGTTAGATTGTTTAGAAGTTCCTTCAATATGAATAGTCTCACTTCTTGCACTAGTCATCTTTCGAGCAAAACAATAAATAGAGTTTGAGTGAAAAACTTACTTATTTATAACTTGGTTTTGATACCAGCATTCACACTAGTTCAGACTTTTCCTACTAACGGACTGTGCGAAACTAACAAACCCCTTGAATTGGGAACGTGTATCATAACTAGAATGCTAGTTTAGCCTTCACATAAGAACTACTTAAGAGTACTTTAATAAAAAACTTGGCAGAAACCATATAAAATGAGAAAGATGGCAAAGATAACAAAAAGTAAAGAACTTGGAGAATTCTTTTATTACTCAAGAAAGCTATATAATTGGAGAGAACTTTACACTTGAGAGGATGCTTTACAAATGAAGACCCTTAGGCTATTTATAGCCTTCCCCCTCTTCAACAAATGGTAGGGATGTATTTGATCTAACAGTTACAAAGAATTTTTAAAATGTTCTACCACCTACTCCCACTTACCATATATATGTTCTAAACTCTTCTACTCAGCTATAGATTAATGGAGAGTTTTCTAGAGTATTCCGCCTAACTTTAGGTATGTGTAAAGTCTTATAGAGAATTTCGAGGTCTTCCTACGAAACCTCGTAACTCGGTGCACTAAACTATCACTCTGTGACATAAGGCATGGAGCTCAAAACTGAATTAACTAGTTAAACTCTGCCACCAAATGAAAGTACTCTATTGCTCCAATAATGAAATTGCCTTTGGAGTTTCTCAATCAAAGGAGCACAATCATTATAACGAATCATCTGAGTTGTCATAGAAAGCCCAAGATAGGTAAAAGGTAGGTCATTGACTTGCGTGATTTAAGTAAACCAGCTTGCATTGGACGTGGTAGCTTGAGATAAGATCAAATAGCTTTTGTTTTAGTTTAATTTTAGTCCTCGTATCCCCTTAAACTTATTTAATATGGCAATAAGGAGACTCAAGAATTGATCATGAGTTTTGGATAATAGAAGAAGATTATTAACAAAGGCCAAACTATGCAAACTCTCCTTCTTATACTTTGTGTGCAATTTGAAGCTATAATCATGCTCGATATTATAAGTGATCAACTTGGACAAAAATTCCACTCCCAAGAAGAACAAATGAGGGAAAATAGGGTCCCTTTGATGAAGCCCTCTTTGCCCTGTAAATAAGGAAGTAGATTCGCCTTTTATTAAAATGCTATAAGAAGAGGTGAAAATGCACTACCACACCTAACTTCTAAACTATTTAGGAAATCCAAAAACCTTAAGAAAATATTTAATAAATTCCTAACTAATCAAATCATATGTTTTATAGAAACCTATCTTTATAGCATAATTTTTTGAGGAATTTTTCTGAGCATAACTTTTAAGGAGTTCTTGAGCTAAAAGCACGTTATCCCTTATCAATCTATGCTCTATAAAAGCAGCTTGGTTCTCATTTACTAATAACTTCATCAAGGGTTCCAATCTCATCACTAGCATTTTGGAAATAATCTTACAAAGCATATTGCAACAATAAATAAGATAAAATTCACGCGAAGAATTAGGTTTAAGTACCTTAGGTATTAGGCAAATGAGGGTTTTGTTGATTTCCCTTAGCATCTGACATTTCTCAAAGAATTCAAAATTGTACTAGTGATAATATCCTCAATAATAAGCCAAGTCTTTTGATAGAAATGCCCCTTAAAGCCATCAGGCCCAGAAGTCTTATTCGAGTGCATCGTGAACACTACCCTTTCCACTTCAAGTCTGAGAAGGGTCTCATCAGATTCTATGTCTCAACAGGTGAGAAGGAGTGGCTCACCACAGACATAAGTAGTAAAGAGGATGCAGTGCAGGTAAAGGGATTTCTATCAAAGCTTTTAAATATAGTAGAACCTCTTCTTTTAGAACTGCCTAAGAGTAAGCTCTTCTACTGACTAGATTTGAAAGAGAGATAATTATATTGTGGTTCTATCTTACACAAATGGAACGATGAAAGAAGTTGGAGTTTCTGTCTCCTTCTCACAACCATTAGATTCTAAAACACTTCTTTAAGAGGGATATATGATTGAGCAATATGTCTGTGTATCTGTTAAAAACCCAATGTTCCTTACACAACAGTAAAGCATTCCCTGGGTTGGAATAAAGGAGATGGTGGACAAAGTGAAGTTTTTAGGTAATGTTAACCAAATCCTTGTATTTTCCTTCGCGATAGCCTGCGTTGAGGAGTTTGGGCTCATCTTTAATGCATTAAAGCTTTTTCACACACTGAAAGGCTTCTACGCCGTATACTTCTTTTGAAATCCCTCTAATGATTACTTCTTCAAAATCACTACATCTGTTAAAATTTTATTGAATAAAAAAGGGATCCTTTTGCCATTACTTATAACCAATTTGTGAATGAGTATGAGGAAGTGGTCTAAAATCAAAGGATTGAAAAAGGACGCACTGCTGTTTGGAAAGGAAGTGAACCAACTAACATTAGCCATTGCACAATCCAATTTCTTCTTGACGAACAATTTGGCACTTTGTTTGTTACTCCATATAAAAAAGCATCAATCATATTTTAAGTATGTAATACCTATTTGTTCGACACAATCACTGAAATCATTATTAGAATTATAATTGCGAATAGAAAAGTTACCTTCAACTTCAAACCTATAGAGGATACAGTTGAAATCACCCAATATCAATAAGACACGCATTATATATTTGAAATATAATCATAGATCTATCATTCTTTTTTAAATATTTCATAAATTTGCCACTTTTTATACGTGCATATGAAACTTGTCATAAATTTACATTCATTAGCTCATAATGTCCATGATCAAGTAGTTATATTTAAATTTTTAATTTCAAATATTTCATATCTTGAGTTAAGGGAGGTTTTAATCATGCGTTTTGATGATAATAAAACATTATTGTTAATAAGATTGGAGTTTTTATGCATTTAAAAGATAAATGGATGAAAATTATGTAAAGGCATGTGTTGAAACTCAAGGTAAAAGAGCTTTCATAAGAAAATAAAGAATGGAAAAAACATTGAATTATTGAAGTGATGACCAAGAGAAGAAAATCAAAGTTGAATAGGTTTAGGAATATTTCATTACTATAAGTTTTCTTGATCTCAATCAATACTTGAAAAATGGCTTACATTTGCATATCATATTTGCATAAATATTTACATATATATATATATTTTGCATAAAAATTTTAGAGATTAATTGAATTTGATTATGGCATTGATATGTTAATAATTATTATAAAATGTTACATTAGTATGAAATTTCATAATCATGAGGTACTGTAATGGATTGCATTAATGCATATCTCTTGATAAGTCTAAGCGTGTTTCATGTGTGTTTGAATACGTGACATTTTATCACGTGAATATTGATTTTTAAAGTATTTATGAAAGTTTTAGAAACTTTGAAAAGGTTTTGAAAATGTTTATAATGAATAACCAAGGCTAACTTTGGGTTAAAAGTCAATTAAAATGTTTTGGAAATTAAAAAAACTTTGGAATCGATTTGAAACGTTATTAAAGTTGTATTTTGAGTCATTTTTTGTGCATTTATAAGAATAAAACGAAGGTATATAACAATTATTGCTCAAGAAAACAATGACACCACTATAGTTATTCATCATCAACAATGGTTTTGGTTGTAGATCAATGATGTTGTTGAGAAACCTAAAAATTATTGTTATATCCAATAACTAGTTTTTCATAAAAACAACTCTCGAGTTTCAACAACTTTTTAACTCCCCAATGACCAGTTTTTGTTTTTAATGACTATTTGATCTTCCTAACACTATATATAATTGTTATAAAGCTTTATAACAATCTCAATGCCACTTTAAACAATATTTGATCCTCTAAAGTGTTAAATATCAAAGTTGTGAGATTTTATTGTGTTTCTTATTTTATTTTTAATTATTTAGTGTTTTAAATTCATATTTATTGCTATACTTTTTTTCTCTTGTTTAACTTCTAAGATATTTATTGTGATATTTTTGTATGTTTAGAAGGTTATAAACTCTTATTATTTAAGCTAAAACTGAAACAATACACATTTGATAGTTTTTGTATGTTATTTGTTTAATCTTGATTTTTGACGAATCAAATTTTAATTTTATTGTCTCAATTTGTCGTTATTTGATTAAGTAAGGTCTTAATAAATTTATTGTGTTTGTTTTATGCCATTTGGATGGTTGAGAACACTTATATTAAAGCTAAAACTTAAACATCGCAGTTTGACGGCTTATATATCTCTTATGTTAAATTTGATTATTAGATGCTTTAATTTCGTTATTGTTGCATCAATCAATTCGTTTATAGATTATTGAAGTTATAGAAGACTTATTATATTGCTTACTTATGTTTAAACGTTTCAAGATCATTTTTATTTAATGAGCTTTATTAGAAAACCATTAAAGGTGTAATTGATTACCTATTTTTGGGTATTTGCTTAAGTTATTTGATTGTTGAGATATATACTTCTCTTTGCTATTAAAAGAATGTTAATAGGTTACTCTTGATCTGTGATAAATAAGATTTGAATTATTTTGTAATTATTGAATGTAATTTGCATTGGCTTATACCATATATGAACATCAAAGAATGCATTGGATTTAATATTGCATAAGTTGCATTGTAAGCCCCTTTTAAGCATTGTTTTTTATTAAGCATTTATTGAATTATGTAAGCTTGAATTAAAACTTATAAGAGCTTGAATTTGGGGGCTAATTTGTGAAGTTATTATTGTTGAATTTCAATTTGATTTTGAGTATTATTCTTTATTCATTTTAAAGGAATATTGTAGGGATTTATCTTCATCTATTTGGAAAGTAAGATTGTATGGGTTACTCTTCATTCTTAAGTAAGATTGTAAAGGGTTACTCTTCACTCTCTTTATGAGAAGTAAAATTGTAAAAATTCCTATTCACCTCTTTTATGAAAAAAAAAAAGTTGTAAAGATTACTCTTTACCATAAGAAAGATTAATATAATCGAAGCTTCTAATAAGTAGTTAGAGAGTGGATCAGGTGATTGTTAGGAATTGTTAAACCACTATAAATATTAATGTTTTTCTCTATATTTATGCACGTATGATCAATGTTTAAAATTCTATTCCGTACCGACTGAGAAACGAAATAAAATGACATTTTTTGTGTTGGGTTAAGGTACCAGCCAATACTGGCCGTTTTGACAAGTACTAACTAGTACCAGGAACCTAAAAAAAAATTTATTTTTGAAAATTTATTTTTGTACTTTGATCTTTTTAATTTAACGTTTAATTCTTATTTCATATTATAAATATATTTATAGAATATTTATAAAATTTATAAAATTCAAATACTGATTTATAATTTTAAAAAATTATCTAAAATAGTACTGATATTGACGGTACCAATACAGTACCATTTTAAAACTAAATTTAGTAACGATATCGGTATGTTATTCAAAACTTTGCTTCTGATTGATATATAATTGATTTAATCTGATTGAATTTGAATTAAATTAGTATAATATTAACATATATTGAATTTTAGTTTAGTGATTGCATATAGTTAAAATTGATTTAAGTGGGTTATGTTTTTTAGTTTAGAAGAAAATTTTTAAATATATAATTCACTTCCCTCTTAGATACTATAAGGCTTACAAAATAATTTATTTATTAAAATTCACAAAATAATTTTAATTTCAAAAGATTTAGAAATTTCTTTTTTATGTAAAAAATTGTAAAATAGTTTATATATTATCACTTATCATTTAACCATATATTAAATGAGATAATTGTTCAGAATATGTAGGTTTATCATTCATTGTGTAGCTGTAGTTTGCATTGGCATATAAAAATATAAAAACATTTGGGGATTATAAATCACTTGTTTATAAGTAAATAGAAATTTTGTTGTAATTTAATTTATTTATAAATTTAGAGTTTTAATAAAAAAAATTCATACTTTATTAAATATTTCTCATATACCTTTCACCATTTTCAATTAATTTTTGATAAATTTAAAACATATAATTGAAATAATAAATTTCATGAAATTTTTACTGAAATTAATATAAAATTATATGCAAATTATTTAACAAAGTATGATAATTTGACAAATACAAGAGGAGATGGGCACATTAATAGAGTTGTATCTAATGTTTTAACAATTGGTATCGTACCAATATCATCTTTTGTCTTTAAAATGGTATTGTAACGGTATCAGTTAATATCAGTATCGGTACCAACTAATTTTTAAAAATTATAAAATAATTTTTTGTTATTGTAAAATCTGTAAAATAGTTTTTGTATATATTATAGATCTCCTATAAATATAATTTGAACCTTATATTTTATAAAATTTCTAAAATTTCCTTCAACATATTATATTACATAATTTTTAACTTTATTTCAAATTTGCTTAAAAAATAATAATATAACTTTGAAATAATAATAAATTTATTAATAACCTTAAATACTCTATATTTATTATATGAATTAATAGAGCATTTAAAATAATTAATGAATTAGTTTTAATTGATATAAATTTTAAAGTTTCCTCATTTTATTTTTCACTAATTCATATTTAAAAATTACAAATATAAATATAATTTAGTAGAGTATTTAAAGTTATTTAACATCAGATTAAAAATGACAAATATTTTCATTTATTATTTGAAAAACAGAAAACCATAAACATTTTAGTATTATAAAATAAAAAACCAAATTTAAAAAAGTTAGAAAAATAAAAAAAAGTGGAGTGACTAAATTTTAGAATTCATTTTCTTTGAAACTTAAAAAAATAGATTTAAATGTCTACTTACCCTCTAGCACACCACTTTTGTTATTAATATTGACCGACTAATTGAAATAAAAAAAACAATTTGGTCTTGAACTTTTAGAAATTTACAATATCAAGTCAATATTGAATAAGTATACTAAAACTAGATTAAAATTGGTCAGTATTACAAATTTGATTTAGTATTTAAAATTAATATGATTTTGAATTGAACTGATTTTAGGTTGGAACAAGTCAAATCAATAATAAACCTGGTTCAACGATATTTAAAATATTGGTTGTACCTTTTATTATTAATAATCAAACTTCTAAAATGAAATTGAAAAATGAGATGATCTAGGCCATATATGAAAATCTTATAAAATTTTTAATAAAAAATTAATATAAAAATATATGTGAAATAATTAATAAAAAAGAAGCATTGCCAAATATGAGAGATGGAGAATTAATTAACGCAAATATTTAAATTTTTATAATAGTAAAATTTATAATTATTTGTTAAATCAAATTATTATTTGTAAGTTTAACATGTCTTCGGCCTTGCCTGTCATCTTCTAAATTATTATACTAAAAAAATAAAAAAATAATTTAAAAAATAAAAATTTGAAAGTGTCAAAGAATATTCAAAAAACGTTTAAAAGGATTATATGTTTATAAATCTTAAACAAAAGATTTTTAATATTTATAGGGAATACAATAAAATTTAAAACTGACAAAACTATAATTGCCACATCAAATCTCAAAACTTGATTTAAAGATGTACTTGATTGCTAATACTGGATAAATTCATAAAGAAATTATCAAATCAACAATTCTAAATATGATAGACTAAAAATTATATATTTGTCAATCTAAAATTTTTTAAAAATATTTTACAACAATATTATCAAATATTAATAATTTAAAATTTTTATAAAAATTAAAAAATTAAAAACTATACCTTCAACTTAAAAAAAGAAGAAGCAAACTTCTAGGAATCGTTTAGTATTGTTGTGAATTGTGATTTTTAGTTGTTGTTATGATATATTTATATTAATTTTTATATTTTATCCTCAATTTTTGTGCTGTATTAGTGTGTTGTCTTTATTAATTTTTTTATTAAAAATTAAAATAAAAAATTCTATCAATACCAAACAAGCCCCAAAGATAGAACTTATACAATTGATACCCCCATGCCACTCATTTATTCCTCTTGTTGACCCGTTCCAGTTTAAAGATAATTAGACCCGTGATATGCTACCCCATGTGAAGCGAGAAGTCTTCAGTGCACGAAAAACGTAAATTATCGAAAAGTCTCTGACTGCACATGCTCAAGTAGCTCCGATGTTCAAATTTTCAAATACTTATTATTATTATTATTATTTTACTTTAAATTTTCAGGGTCAGACAGTGGAAGACGACCGTAATATTGTAAACAACTCCCTCCCGAGCACATTCTTTCAGATCACAAGCCTTGGAAATGTCTCCAGAAGCGTGGGTTGGAGGACTAGGGAAGTACCGTGGGACTCGCTGACCTTTTTACGCAGTAAAAAGATTAAAACGAAAAAAAGCCCATCTTGTTTTTACTTGTACTCTCTCGTAAATGACGCCAATTTTAGTCAAGATTCGCTCTACGAAGTCTATCAATAAGTCAAAATCACCACCTACCACATTTACTCTTCTACCCCTCTAAGCGTATGAAATCAAATCTGCGTATGAAAATGTTTGAATTTTGGGTTATGATTTTTTTTGTTATAATTATTATATTATTATATTAATTATTATATTTTATTTTCAATTTTTATCTTATACTAGTGTGTTTTTTATTTTTATATTTAGTATAAATAAAAAACTAAAATTAAAAATCAAAGACCATTTAAACAAGGCTTAATTAAGAAGTTAGTTGATTTAGGTTACATTCTATTGGGTTATTAATTGTAAATTTTTGTTGTAATTTTTATATTTTTGTATTAATTTTTGTATTATTTTTAATTTTTATTGTATTAATGTATTATTTTTTTATTTCTATGATTTTCTTTTCATTTTCGTGTTTAAAAAAACAAAAAACAAAAATCTATTTTTAGTTGGGTTGTTAGTTATAGAAATCGATAAAGAAAACACAATTATCAATACAAAAATACAACAATCACAACACAACAATCACAATCCACAACCCAACTAAACATAATATCTCCTTAATGTATTAGCTCTGGTGATTTGATTAAGCTACATTTTCAAAACAGAATAAAGTACTCAATTCAAATGAGTTAATCGAAAATTGGTTAGTAAATTAGTTTTATTATGTGCATAAATTTTTATAAATAAATTCGATTGACTTAATAATAAATTTATCTATCAATAAGAACATTAATTGATTCAATTTAATAATGAATCGATTAAATGATATAATTGTAATTAACCTTTGAAAATTGAATTATATTTAAATATTATTTTGGTATGCTAACTAACTCTTTATCTATTTTATAACGGCATATTATTGGTTGAGCCTTCAAATTATAAATTTCTTGTCTTATCAATTTAATATTTAGTCTAATTTTTTAAACATTGTGATTGAATATAAATTTAGACTTTCAAAATGAGAAAATATTTTCATATTTTACTATTTAATTAAACTAAGTTTATTAAGTTTACTAAAAAGATATCTTACGATTATAAATAATTAATTTTTGTTTGACTTAAATATTTCAATTTGAATATAATATTTCTAATTAAATTGATTATAAATTTATAATAAAATTGAAGTTAATATATTAAATTATATTTAATTGAATTTAAAATGCAAATATTCAAGGACTATTACTTTTATATAAAATATATAAAATAAATTTTATATATTAAAATAACTATATTTTAAAAACAATTTTAAATGGTATAATAAGTTTAAATTCAATTTGAATTGTTATAAAGTTTTAAATATGTAATAATAATTTTAAATTGTAATTTAATAATATATTTAATAATAATAATTAAAATTTGAATTTAGTTCTTTACATAGAAATCTTGCATGTCAGTTTTTCGAAAAAAAAAAGAAGAAAAGATCTCACCTCTTGGTCAGTGGCATTTTCGTCGTTGCGTGGCAGAAAGGCTCAAGCCTCCAAAAGGTCAAACCCCCAAGAAGACAAATCTCAGGGCTGAGGGTATCCCTCTGTAGCCTGTTCTTTCCCGACTGCGTAATAACAACAAAACACTTAAACAGACAATCAATGATCACGCAATCTCTACGCGAGTGGGTAAACTCTCGACCCTCCGAAAATTAGACCCCGTGGACCCCACACTCAATCCATGTTCTACTCTGTCCAGATCATGGATACACGTGATCTCTGCTCACGCGCGTGTATCACACCACCCAACTGCGAACGACCCCTCACATCGACGTCACAACTCTACCCGCTCACCTGGCTTTTACGTTAACAACATAACCTTCCAACCAAAAGAAGACACGTGAGGAAAAGGTTAAAACCCGATTGGGCCGTACTCGAAATGACAGTGTCACACAACACTTTTCTTTTTTATTAGGAAAAAAATAAAAAACTAATCAGAATAATTTTTGATCTCTTGTATGTATTCAGGATAACAAGAGTGAAACTAGTGTTCTCCTCTAAGTAGTCTCTATCTCTTCTCTGTCTGACCGATGATTTCCTCTTAGGCCCTCCGTTTTTCAATTTATTTACGACCATGCCATCGCGCCAGTTGCTTTCTCTTCCGACGACTTCTCCGGAGAGTAACAGTCGTCCCCACCACCATCACGTGCACCTCCTCCCTCCTTTGCTCGCCGGAACTCTGACTTTGACTTTGTTCCTTCTCATTGCCGTCGTTATCTTTCTGTATCTGAGGCTCTCGCGTAACCGTACGGCTCCGACAGACCTCAAATCCCCGAACCACCACCAGCTCCACCAATGTCGGCGCTTCTCCTACTCTCTTCTGCGCCGCTCCACGGCTTGCTTCTCTTCAGCTAACCGGTTAGGTCACGGCGGCTTTGGCTCGGTGTACAAAGCTGTTCTCTTGGGCACTAACCAGTCATTAGCTGTCAAAATCATGGACCCGAACGGCTCGCTTCAGGGAGAGCGGGAGTTCCACAACGAGCTCTCTCTCGCTTCGGCTCTCGACTCTCCGTACATTGTGTCTCTTCTGGGGTTCTCCTCCGACCGAAGAAAGCAGAAGCTAATTCTGGTTTACGAGCTCATGGAGAACAGAAGCTTACAGGAGGCTCTCATAGATCGGAAATGTGAAGAGCTTATGAGTTGGAGCAAGAGACTGGAGATAATAAGCGACGTTGCTAAAGGGCTCGAGTATCTTCACCATGTTTGTAGTCCTCCCGTTATTCATGGAGATATCAAGCCTAGTAATATACTGCTCGATTCGGATTTTAATACCAAGATTGGGGATTTCGGGCTTGCTAGATTGAAGACGATTGAGGAGGGTGTTGTAGAGAAAAAGGAGGCTTCTTTTCTGGGTGGTGAGGATAATGGGTCGATCTTAGAGGAGACTGAAAGCGTAGCGACTGGATATGATGAGAGCAACACTACCCCTGTTGGCGTTGATCGTTCGCCGGAAAGTTGTGGAATCAGGGTGTTGGATTCGGATGCGTCGCCGGAGACTATCCCGGCCGTGTCGCCGGAGATGGGTATGGATAAACGGAGCGCGTCGGAGTATGATAAGGCGAGTTTGGAGAGTGGGAAGGATTTAGCGAAGAAGGGTGGGTCAAGAAGAGATTGGTGGTGGAAACAGGACAATAATGGGTGGGGATCTGAATCTGGGAGAGTTAAGGATTATGTGATGGAATGGATTGGAAGTGAGATTAAGAAGGAAAGACCCAAGAATGAATGGATTGCCTCTTCTCCAAGCTTGGGGGGAGACAATGAATTGAAGAAGAACACAAAGCCAAGCTTTGAGCAAAAGAAGCATTATAAGAAGAGGAAGGAATGGTGGGCTTCATTGGATGAGGAGAAAACACAGAAGAAAGACAAGACTAGGAAGCCTAGAGAATGGTGGAAGGAGGAGTTTTGTGAGGAGCTCGCCAGGAAGACCAAGAAAAGAGGAGTCAATGGAGACTCATGGTGGCAAAAGGAAGATGAAATGGTACAAGAGAGGAAGAAGAGGAAGAGCAGGAGTAGCAGAGGTAGCATTGATTGGTGGTTGGATGGTTTTAGTGCCGATTCGAGGCGGGACGGTCGCCGGAACAGCCAGGATTGGGCGAGCGGGGACATTCCGAGGAGTGGTGGTGTTAGTAGCACACCTAGTATGAGAGGAACTGTGTGCTACATTGCACCGGAGTATGGTGGTGGTGGGCAATTATCAGAGAAATGTGATGTATATAGCTTTGGTGTTCTAGTTCTTGTTGTGATTTCAGGGAGGAGACCTCTCCAAGTTACAGCTTCACCAATGTCTGAATTTGAGCGGGCTAATTTGATTTCCTGGGCTAGGCAGCTTGCATACAATGGGAAACTATTGGATCTTGTTGATCCATTGATACATTCTTTAGATAAAGATCAAGCATTGCTATGCATTACTATTGCACTACTCTGTTTGCAAAGATCACCTAGCAAAAGGCCTAGCATGAAGGAAATTGTGGGGATGCTCTCGGGCGAGACCGAGCCGCCCCATTTGCCGTTCGAATTTTCCCCGTCGCCGCCGTCCAATTTTCCGTTCAAGTCCCGGAAAAAGGCCCGGTGAGGAGTTGAGTTCTTTAGGCTTAATGATATGGGATTGACTTTAGTTGTAGAATGTCTGTAATGTTGTAGCTTTAGTAGGCCATCATTGGTTATCATGTTTTGTAGAATTTGTTGCTCAAGTGCAATGATAAATACATATGTTTCACAAAATTCAGGTTTGTTTTTTTGCTTTGTTTCGACCCTACTTGGCTCTGTTTCAACGTTAGTGCTTTGAGCTTTTACTCATAAAAGTTAGGAATCCCAGGATTAACGGTATGGGCCAAAAGTTACGTGTAGAGGTGACTTTTTAACTTTCCATGAAGAGGTAAAACTTATGGCATAAGTCCCCCTGAAGTGCTGAAGTAATCGAATTTTGCTTTTGATGACCAGAAGAAAGTTAGTTCCTTTTTATTTGGCTAAAGTGACATGAAATTCAGTTAGGAAGGGAACAAATCTGGGGCCAGTCTTTGCTTTGGGAAAATGATATGTTTGTATAAAAATTTAAAATAAACTTTAACATTTATAAATCTTTTGTAAAAGGATCTAATATCTATAAAAAAATCACGATATTTATGAAATATGCACAAATTTTCAAACTTTAATAATTTGATATTACTGTTGGTTGTGGTTTTTAGTTATAATTTTTATATATTTATATTAATTTTTGTGTATTATCTTTAATTTTTGTGTTGTATTAATGTGTTGTATTTTTCTATTTTTGTATTTAACAAAATAAAAAATCAAAACACAAAACCACATCTATACTAAACAAGTCCTAAATTTTCTTGTTAAATCACGAAACCTAGTATAATAATTCACTAAGTTATTAAAGTGATATAAATTTATTAAAAAATTATAATATTAATATGTGTCCAAATTTGTAGTGAAGATAGATAAAATGTGAGTCATTTTCTTTCACAACCAAAGCTTTTTTATAGAGTAAAATTTTTTAATATTTTATAAATATTGAGAATTCTAAAAATATACTTAAATATTAATTTTTTAAAATTTTTATAAACATGAAAAGGTAA
>JAOXYD010000009.1:13247629-13266983 GCA_028565735.1 Pinacopodium congolense | reverse complement strand
AGAGCTGTTGGTATGTTCGTAAACATAAACAGCATCACTAGAAACTCAAAGTGCCAATACCAGGTTATAAACTCACTTTTTAGCACAGCAGCTTTAGCAATCTTCAATTGATAGTACCTAGATTTCAGATCAAGTTTAGTGAAAACCTGAGCTCCCTACAACTGATTAAGTAGATCATCAATCCTTGGTAGAGAATACTTGTTCTTCACTATTACTTGATTCACCTGCTTGTAGTTTATACACAGCCTCAGTGTCCCCTTTTTCTTCTTCACAAATAAGACTAGTACACCCCAAGGAGATAAACTCGGTTTGATAAAATCCTTATCTAGTAATTCCTACAATTGGGCCTTAAGCTCATTAAGTTCCATCGATGTCATCCTATATGGAGCAATAGATATAAGAGCGGTACCTAGAACAAGTTCAATGCGAAACTCCGTCTCCCGATCTGGAGGTAATCCCAGTAACTCCTTGGGAAATACTTCAGGAAACTCCCTGGCAATAGGAATATTTTGAACTGTTACCCCTACACGAGTATCAGTCACATTCTTTTACCAAGATCTCATTAACATCTAGCTATATAACTTACATTCTTAAGACTCGTTCAAATTCGAGTCCTAAGTTCATGCAAAATGGGTCGAAAGGACGAACATCAAATTAACCTCGGGTTTCATGTATATTATTTTAATCTCATGCCTATATTAACTCTACACACTTATATACATCTCATGCTTTCATGCTTTATCAAGAGGGACCATATACTTACTTGTTCTACTCCAAAACAGTCACTTTGTAGCTCTCTAAACCATGCAAATCCATACTCCAATCAAGGTAGGAGAAGAGGAGTTTGGAAGAGTTCATCAAGATCTACAAAACACCCCAAGGTTTGGCTTGATTTTGGCAAGAATCATGTAGGTTAAGGCTAGGGATTGAAGGTCACGAAGGAAGAAGAAAATGTCTAGAAATTGGACTTAAAAGGGTTAAAAACTGATGATGATAAGCAATTAAACATAATTGGTCAAAATGTCACATTCTCATTGGTTTATACACCACCAATCACTATCCTCCACTTGTCATCCCTTTTTTAACCCACCATAACTCACTAACCACTTATCATTTGATCATGAAATTTTACAAACATAACCATAATACATATATGAAAAAGTTTCATGTTTCATACTCAACCTAATTCAAATTTCAAGGTCCTCAATTAAAATGAAACATCTTGGGTTCCCGAATCAGTAGCCTAACACGAATAGATTCAGTAAAACAACCATAACTTTCATTCTACTTATCATTTTGATTTGATTCTTTTGCAAAAATCCAATTAAGACTTAGGTCTACAACTTTCCTTCCTTATGCTCCTTTAAATTTGCACTCTATCAAGACAAAAAATGGGTTGAAAAGTCAGACTGAATTTTAATCCTGAAATTAAATCTTGACTCTAAGGATTTCGAAATAAAAAACCCATCCCTACAACCTTAGGAAATTCCCTACTTTCACCTTTTCCATTTCCTAAAGCATTTATCATCACAAAATCCCTCAATTTTCATCCATGTACTCATTCTAAATCACAAATTCATACGTCAAGACACAAAAAAAATTCACATTTGTACGATAATCACATCAAAATCATCTATACCTAGAAATGATCAATTAAAAGCATCTAACACATTTAGCATTATTCCAATTCATAATTTAATCATGTATATGAGATGTAATTTACAATTATACTTGTAAAATGACTCTCTGAATAATGGATTCCTATATATAAGAATCGGGTTACTAAAATTAAAACTGTGATCGTGGCCAACCCTAGATTTATAATCGGAGCTACGTTGAGTGTCTTCCATCCTTAATTCTCAAATGTGTTTTTCTCCTTCTAAAAATTGATCTTGAATCTGTCTTTGTTTACTCGGATTGATGGCCTTAAAAACCCTAAACCAGATCACCACTGACGACACGACAAAAAAAAAAAGAAACCTCAAGGCTAAACCTTCGTCAACTAAGCAATGATGAAACCCTCACAAGCCCTTCACCACGGATGGAGAATATGGAGTCCTCACAAACCCTAAAACAAATCGCAAAGGCTTAACGTTCTTTAACCGATTAATCCATGAAATCGTCTTCATAAGCGGCGGAGAAGGCGAAAAAGTTTATCCTTGTTCGAAAATTGACTCTTTGATACCATGATCGATTTCATTTTGCACTCTATAGAGAATTGAGAAGAATAGAGTTGGGGAAAAATTTTATCTTATATAAATGTGTTAATCAACTGTATAACCACCATTTTAGTTATAGATGTACAAGACTAAAAACTAATAAAACATAGTCAAAGTAGCCTCTATTAACTAAATGAAAAAACAAGTAAATCTAACAACTACTAACTTAATTTAATAGTAAAGGTAAAGTCAACATACACTTCATCAGCCATCATCCTCCTCGTCGACTACCATCTCGCCCTTGAAAATCACCTTCCTGCTTAATACGACGATGCCATGGATGCACTTCTCTGGTTAAAGAACCAATCTTTGGATCCAAATGGCGAGCCATGGCTTATAACACACGGAGACTTCTTAAGATGTTTCCTTTACAGGTCTGATAATGGACGTAACATAGTGTTCAACGCTGCTCTGCGAACTGTGGATATGGATTTAACCCTTTGAAGATCCCTGGGCTTACAATGAATCAACCCCTATTCAGAGGAAACATAGGAGAAAACTAAAAAATAACAACATTCACATTTTCTAATAAAAATATTTTATATCATTCATAAATATTGTAACATTTTCATGGTACAAAGAGGCTCGTTGGAGTCTCTATACTCTTCTCTCTCTCTTATATCTCCCTTATCTCTCTCTTCTTTCTTAACTAAGGAGATAAGCTCTTTTTATAGGCTACGATAGGAAGATAAAGAAGTTAATTTGGTTACAAACTCCTATAACTTCTAGTCAAACATGATAGCTCTTAGTCAAATAAATACAACATGTAGAATTTAAATCAAATACAAATTCTGATTTGGTAAAATTCAAATCAAATCCAAATTCTGAACTTAGTCAAAATGATGGCTATATTATTATCATGTAGCTTTCTTCTTTGACTAGAATTCTTGCTTGGTTTAAATTTCAACACCCTCCCTTAAATTAAGTTTTACATACTTCACCAATCTAAGTCTCTTCTTTTGCTTAAAGAATGCCTCAGCTTTGAGGGCCTTTGTGAAAATATCAGCTATTTGATTTTCAGATGAATACTAGTTAACCACAATCTCTTTATCTTTTACCAAGTCTCGAATATAATGGTGTTTGACGTCAATATGCTTACTACAACCACGAAAGATTAGATTCTTTGTCAAAGCAATTATTGATTTGTTATCACATAAAATTGTTATAGGATCATCTTGTTGATGTTATAACTCAGTGAGCATTTTTCTTAACCAAATAGCTTGAGTTGCACAGTTTGTAACTGCAATGTATTCAGCTTCTGCTATTGAAAGAGCAATAACTTGTTGTTTCTTAGATGACCAAGAAAAAACTTCAGAACTAAGATTAAAAACATAACCAGAAGTTCTTTTTCGATTCTCAATATCACAACCTTAATCACTGTATGTGTCACCAACTAACTCCACTTTATTACCATAAGAGTAAATTATACCATCTTCATGAGTATCTCTGACATATCAAAGGATTCGTTTTATATCATGAGTATTGTCGTGGCATATCCATGAATCTACTCACAAGTCCAACTCCGTAAACAATAGCTGGTCTAGTTACTGTTAAGTACCTTAGACTTCCAACATGTCTCCTAAAATTTGTTGCAACAACAAAGTCACCGCTACCATCTTTCATAAGTTTTAGATTTTCTTTAACAGGGGTCAATGTTGGTTTACACGTTTCCATCTTGAACTTCTTCAAAATATCTTGAGCATATTTCTTCTTAGAAATTAATATGCCATTGCTATTTTGTTTTAATTCAATACTAAGAAAGTACGACATTAATCTCATATATGTCATCTCAAACTATGCAATCATAGGTTCCCTGAATTTTGTTAGCAGCTTCTCATTATTATCTGTGACGATTATATCATCTATGTATAAATAAAAAATAATGATGTCTCCATCCTTATTACTTTTGATATATATGGCATGTTCGTATGGGAATCGATGAAAATAATCATTAAGAAAGTAAGTATCAATTTGAGTGTACCATGCTTGTGGAGCTTACTTTAATCCATATAATGCCTTATTCAATTTATAAACTTTATCTTCACTTTCTTTCTTTATATACCCAGGTGATTGTTCAATGTAAACTCCTTCTTCAATAACATCATTTAGAAAAACTGACTTGACATTCATTTGAAAGATCTTCCAATGGTTTTGAGTAGTGAGAGAGATAATCATCCGTATAGGCAATACATCCAAATACCTTTAAGTGACTCAGATTTGGCTTAATACCGCTCCATGCTTTTTCAGGAGTTTTATCTCTAACACTTTTAATTGGACATTTGTTCAAGATATAGACAGCACATGATACTGCCTCAACCTAAAAACTCTTTGTCAATTTTTTACAATACAACATACTCCTCACCATATTCATGATAGTTTTATTCTTCCTTTCTATTACTCCATTTTGTTGAGGTGTATATCTTGCAGTCAATTGATACTTTATCCCATTCTTTCTCAGAAAGTCATCACAAACAATATATTCAGTTCCATCTGTTCTTAAAATCTTCACCATATGATCACTTTGTTTTCCGAGTGAAAACTATAAAATTCTTCAATGCTTCGCATGCTTCAGATTTATTTTTCAAAAAGTAAACCCATGTTTTCCTACTGAAGTCACTAATGAAAGTAATGAAATATCAATTACCTCCAAGAGAAGGAACTTCCACATAATATAAATATGAATGAACAATCTTCACTGGTTTTGTAGCTTTTTATGAATGTCCTTTAGGAAAAGGATCTCGATGTTTCTTACCAATTATACAAGCTTCACATAATTGATCGAGAATTTATATACTCAGTAAATCTGAAACCCATTACTTATCTGTCAAAAACATGATGCTTCTAAAAGTGAAGTGTCTAAGACGCATATGCCAGAGCCAATTATCATCTACAATTGTTGTGTTGTAGCACAATTCAGGATCATACTTGATGTTTAGATGAAAGAGTCAATTTTTGGACATGTTCATTTTAACAATCATTCCTTTATTTTAATCAGTGATTGTGCATCCTTGTTTATACATCATAACCTTTCTCTGCCAATTGTCCCACACTAAGAAGATTTTGATGAATGCTTGGAGCATAATACACATCACAAATGTAGTTTAACGATCCATCCTTTAAACAAATTCCAATTTTTCCTTTTCCCAAAACTCAATTAAAGAATTATCACCAAGCTTTACCGTTATTTGAAACTTCTCATTTAAGTTAGAGAAAATTTCCTTTTTTCCACTTATATGATTACTGCATCCTGTATCCAGTAACCACTAGCTATCATTACTTTTAACAGCTGCATGAATAGCTATTAATAATGTCTCATAATCATCTTCTTTCTATACAATCTTAGCATGGCTCTCTCATTCATTTAAAGCTTTAACACAAGACTCTCTACTGTAATGGCCATATCTTTTATAATTATGACACTTGATATGTGATTTGCACTCAAACTGATAGTGACCAAACTTCTTGCACTTGAAGCATTGAACATTTGATTTTCCTTTTCTAAAATTGTCTTTTCTCATTACCTGGCCTATTATGAAATTCTTTCCTCTTTCCCATTTGGAATTCTGATTATCTTTGTCATCTCTTCGCTTTGAAACTTCAAACTTAGTTTAAGTTTTCAATGCTTGTTATATGATCTAACTAATCTTTAGTTCATCCGTATCTTCATGATTCCGATGAAGCTTGCAAATCATTTAATGTCATTTTGTCAAGATCTCTGGATTCTTTAATAGTTGTTACTACATAATCAAATTTACTTGTGAGTGTACGCATAACTTTTTCCATAACATCTTTCTCCGTTATTTTATCTCCATTACTTTTTATATCATTGACCAACTTGTCCATTCTTGAAAAATAATCTCGTATACTTTTATCTTTTCCTTGCTCTATTAACTCAAACTGTCTTTCGAGTCTTTGCAATCTTGTTATTTTAACTAGTTTGGCTCCTTCATAAGTATTGAATAAAATATTCTATGCTTTGTTTGTTGTTTTGACATGAAATGTTTTTTCAAGCACTGGCAACTCTACAGATTGACATATAAAAAATAAACCTTTTTCGTTGAATGAACGATCACGATCTATTTACTGCTTTTTAGTGACTGACAGGTCCCTTTCTTATGTTGATTGTACAAAAATTGTCTCCAAAATATCTCCATAGCTGATACTTTTAAAAAATAACTCCATCAAATGCTTTTACGTTGTAAATTTATTTTTTCCATCAAACTTGAAGATTGTTGATTGTACTTATTGAAATTATTGCGAACCTATACTCGAACTTGAAGCCATGTTGATAACTGGCTCTGATACCAAGTGTAGGAGAAAACTAAAAAATAACAACACTGACAAGAGAAATTTTTCAATAAAAATGTTTTATATCACTCACAAATATTGGAACACTTTCACATATAAAAAGGTTCGTTGGAGTCTTTCTACTCTTCTCTCTCTCTTATATCTCTCTTACCTCCCTTATCTCTCTCTTCTTTCTCAACTAAGGAGTTAAGCTCCTTTTATAGGCTATGGTAGGAAGAGGAAAAAATCCATTTGGTTACAAACTCCTACAACTCCTAATCAAACATGATAACTCTTAATCAAACAAATACAACATATATAATTCAAATCAAATACAAACTCTGACGTGGTAGAATTCAAATCAAATCCAAACTCTGAACTTGATCAAAATTATGGCTATGTTCTTATCATATATCGTTCTTCTTTGACTAGAAATCTTGGTTTAATTTTCAACAAGAAAACAGAGGACTAAATCGGAGATGAAATTTGCTGCTAACCAAGTACTACTGTTGTCGGTGTTAGACTTACTATAGAAACTAGGGATGCCTAAATGGACTGATCGTGACCACCGGTATTATAATCCTATGTGTGAGGGTCCGCACGAGAAGAAGTTGGGATTATTACAGAGATGTATAGTTTTTGAGTTTGGTATGGATCCACTGATAGATAGGCAACAGGAATTTGTACGGATGCTGATAGGTTATGATGTTCAAGTTGAAGCACACTTCAACGAGGAAGGGTTCCAATGGATCAAGTTTATCTACAATTTACAGGAAATTGCTCTTTATAACATTATTAAAAAATTGATTTGTGGATAGATTTATGATTATGTTAATGTAAGAAGGCTATGATGAAGGTTTTAACTCGATTTACCTATTAAGAGATCTTAAATTTTCTGCATTCTCTGATGATTTGCCTTCTGTTTCGATAATCGTAGTTGATTATGTTACTGAGGTACACTTCTTTGTGGTAACCGTACAGTTTCATTGTTGTAAGCCATTTTTTTACCAAGTTTTTAACAGAATATCTAACTTTTAATTTTGTCTATTATTTATAAATAAATTATCGTATTAGGCAAATAAGCGTAATAAGTCAAACTGAAAATTTCTTTTTATATGTGGAAAAAACTTGCAATTAAAAATCTATTGATTATATTTTTATATAAAAGAACTATCAATTTTGTATTCTAAGGTCTTCTTGTAAGGGCTTATTTTGCATGTTAATTACATTATTGTTATATATTATCGAACTAAGAGAAATTTCAATTTTGGTTTTAATAACAATAAAATATAATTATTATTAATGATTTGATTTATAGTATAAGTTTTGAAAGATGGGTACATTTGACATTAAGTGTGAAATTTGGATTTGAAAGACTAAAATTGAAGATAATGCAAGATCAAGTTCTTTAAAAGGTTCAAAACCTTTATCTAGGTGGTTTTAATTTAATTGTAAGTTTTACTTAAAAGGCTTGATAATCATATAGGCTAAAATACACTTACATTGCATAAGTTTTAGAAAATACATAAAATTTTCACTATCTAAGGTAAATTTTTTATTTGATTAAATTGAAATATCTTGGTATTTGAAACAACCTTTAAAATGATTTTATAACTTGTGTGAATTGTTTTTAAAGTGAAAGAAGAAGTTTTTGAATTTTTGGAAATGATTTGAAAACGAGTATGAATTGAAAGTTTTCAAAACGATTTCAAAATTGTGATAAATTAAGATATATTTTATTTTTTAGTTTAATTGGCATGTCTAAATACTTAAAATAACTTAAGAGCTTATTTGAGACTTGTGTGAATTGATTTTGACGTAAAATGAATGATTTTAGAATTTTTAAAAATATTTAAAAGATTGAAAGCTTTAAAAATTTTGAAATTGTGCTCAATTTCTTATAAATTAAAACATAATTTGTTTTTTAATTAAATTGGAAGGTCTTGATATTGAAATTTACTTTAGAGAAGTTTTTAAACTTGTGTGAATCAATTTAAAAGTGAAAAAATGGTTTAGATTTGTTAATTGCTGAATTATGCAATTTGCAGAATCTGGAAACTAAGTTTCTAAATGATTGGTCGACTAATATTTGGAGTTAGATTGTTTGGTGTCATTTTTAAAACTAATGGTGGATCAGTGATAAATGTTAGTCGATTAATGCTTTAAAAAAAAGTACATTAATTGACCAAATGAATAGAGTTATCAATTGAATGTACGAGAAAATAGTTAACAACTAGTTCAACTTAGGGAAAATAGTTGGATTTTTGTTTTTAATAGCTATTAAACTAGCGTAATGTACTTTTGTTGAATCAAGGAGGTTCCAATAATGTATTTTGATGATGAAAAAAATATTATTGTTATTAATGTTTACGTTTTGATGTGTAACTAAGATAGGGAAATACAAGATGTGCAAAGATATCTTTGTAGAGCTTAAGGTAGAAGAACTCAAGTATTGGATGATCAATAATGGATGATCAAGAAGAAATATTAATTTTGCTTATAGGTTTAAGAAAATGTCTTAGAGTGGAAATGTAAGATGTGCAAGGATATGTTTATGGAACCTAAGGTAGAAGAGATTAAGCATTAGATGATCAATAATGGATGATCAAGAAAAAAGATTAAGTTTGCTTATGGGTTTAGGAAAGTGTCTTAGAATGTAAGTGTCATAAACTTGATCTTTATCAATGCTTAAAAAGGGCTCTCAAATTTTCATATCATATCATGTCATATTTACATGATCATTTATATATAGGATTTGAATTGTGATTTTAGTGATCAATTAAATTTAATTATGGCATTGACATGTTAGGAATTATTTTAAGAGCTGTCAGTATAAAGTTGCTTAATCATGAGAATATGTATGATTTGTCTTTAAAGAAACTCTCTGGAGGAGTTTAAGTGATTTAAAATGTAGTTTGAAGTTGATTAAATTTTTATGAATCTGTTAAGGTCAATTGTGAAGTGAATTTTGGTTTACGAAATGTTTGAAAAATTTTAAAGCTGTTTAAGAATGAAAAGATTTCATAATCAAAGTTACTTATTGTGTTTTGAATTAATTAGATGCTTTTGTTAATTGAAAAAGCCTTGATATATGTTTCAAAACTTATTTGAAGTCTTGATTAATGTTAGGAATTTGTTTAGAAAGATTTGAATTTGATTTAGAGCATATTTTGTATTTTCTGGACCTTAAACAACGGGCTAGTAGGAGCTAAAACGGCGTTGTATACGTACTGCCGTTTTACCCCTATTTCCTAGTGAGTTAAATGGTGGGTGACTTAGCTTTCAACGACACCATTTAACTCCTCAGGTACGGTCATTTTACTCACTATCTCCAAGGGCTAGTTTTAAACTTTCAGTTTTTACAATTTTTTAACCTCCCAGATGACTATTTCTTGCTTCTAACATATCCAACTCTTTCTTAATACTATTAATGTCATTCAAAAACTATTTTAACAGGTTTAGATGCTTTGAAAAAAAAATTACAAGAACAAATCTCTCAAATACTAAAGTTATCTTTATTTTCTGCACAAATTTTGTTCAACTTCAACTTCATATTTTAAATCCTTTTTCAGTGCTACGAAATTTGTGTTTTTAGTTTTTTTAAACACAGAAAAGTTTCATTGAGCTTGCTTTTGAATTTTTAAGTGATTATTTTGTTTGTTTCAAGCTCACAAAACCACTCTTACCAAAACTGTCTTTATTTTGGTTTAGCTGTTGTGTTCTTCAATTATAAATTGTAAATATATTTTTATTGCTTCAAAATCACCATACACATTTTTTTTAAGGTTCAAGAGTGTATTGGATCTTTCACTTTGATTTTTAAGCATTCATAACATTTGTTTGAGTTCTAAGAAAACATATTGTTTAAAATTGTCTAGTTTTTGTGCAACCCTTTTGTTCACTTCAATTTTTGGTTTTAATTAGTTTGTGGGTGATTAAATTTATTGTCTTCTATTTGGTTAAGGCCTCGGGAGTATGTTAGATGTTTTGTTTTAATTTGTAAGTGTCTATATTGCTTTTTTGAGCTTAATCTTTGCAGGTTTCTCAAAACTATCAAAGTTTGAGCATTCTAGTTTTACTCTTATTTTAATCCACTTTTTTATATGTTAAAATTTTTGTATTGTTAATATTTGTTCTTAAGTGATTAATTAAGGTTCCAGTAGGTTTATTACATTTATTTTAAATCATTTGATTGATTAAAATCGTTTGTTTATAGATTGAACCATTAAGACTACATAATTTGACAACTTGTGCTTATCTTCGTTAAATATGATCATTTGGCTATTGAATTTCATTTTTTGTGGATGAATTTGATTGTGCATGATCTATTGAGGTGTAGGAAAGCTTTCCATTTTTTCATTTTCCTCTAGAAGTTATAGAATTATTTTTAAAAATTATGCTTTAGTGAAACACCATAAAAGGTATGTTCTTGGTTACTTAACTAGGGAGATTTGATTTATGTTTGTTACTGATTGATTTAAAACTCCTCTTTACCATTAACAAGATTTTTAAAGGTTGCTCTTGGCCTATAGAAAATAATATTTGAATTACATTAATATTTGATTGTGAATTGGATTGCTTTAGGCCTTGTATATGTATTTGATCCCATTTCTTGAATTGATTTTGAGTAAGTTTTATTAAGCTATATAAGCTTATTTTGAAGTTCAAAGGAGCTGAATTTAAGGGCTGTGTTTGTGATCTAAAAATTGTATAATTTGGTTGTGTTTAAAGGGTTACTCTTCACCCATTAGAAAGTAAGATTTGTGGGTTCCTCTTGACCCTTAAAATTTAAGATTGATGTATAGATTTTTCTTGACCTTAAAACAAAATTGCAATAGGTTCCTCTTGACCTTAGAATAAGATTGTGATGAGTTACTCTTTACTTTAAAGTAAGATTGTAAATGTTCCTCTTAGCCTTAGAATTAAGATTGTTGTAGAGGTTCCTTTTGACTTTAAAATCAAAATTGTTGTAGAGGTTTCTCTTTGATTTAGAATCAAGATTACTGTAAAAGTTCCTCTTGACCTTGTCATCAAGATTGTTATAAGGGTTACTCTTCAGTCATTTAAAATAAATTTAGATTGTTAATAAATTTCTAACAAGTAATTGGAGAGAGGACATAGTCTATCTTTGGAATAGGTAAACCTCTATAAATCATGGTGTTCATCTCTTCCCTATCCCTTTGTATTTGTTCTCTTGTGTTTGTTTTATTATTACTTAAATTTAATTGATATTGGCTCAAGCATAATCTTCTCATATAGGGTGAATTTTTGTTAGAAAATTCATATAGTTAAAATTGGTTTAAGGTATTTAAAGTATTTTAATTTGCAAAGAAAATTTTTAAACATCCAATTCAACTCTCTTCTTGACTGCCATAGGATTTACAACTTTGAACTTGTAAATTTTATAAATAAGAAGTGTAATGATAGTTGAACAATTTTTATGAAGTTTTAATGTGCTTTTTAACGTAAAAAATGATCTAATTTATCATTTGAATTTTTTTTAGCATTATTTGTGAAATCTTGTGTTCTTTGGCTAAGTTTTGGTTCGCTTTATTTTAATCCAATAAATTTTGTTTTGCAAAGCTTTTAAGAAATTTTTTATCTATACATTTCATTTGGAAAAGTATTTGAATTTTTTAGTTATTAGAATTTCAAGCGAAACACTTTTGAAGTGTAAATTGAATTTGAAAAAGGAATTTTTTTTAATTTATTAGGTTGATATTAATTCAAAGGTTTTTCTTTACTTTGAAAAAGATTTGTATAAGATTTATTTTTTTTCTTTATTAGAAAAAAGAAAAGGATTTGCAAAATGTTCGCTTTCACAAAATTTTTTTTTGTAAGTTATTTTTTTATTTATAGCGGAATATTTAACAAAATTGTTGGAGAGTAGATATAGACAACTGAAATTATTGTCAAATTATTATAAAATTGCTTATGTATTCTCTTTGCCTAATATCTCAATTACCATTAATTGTGCATTTACTTTATATTTTTATCTCGAGCATTTGACATAAATATATCCATGTCATCGAGGTTAAATTCTGATTTAGAAATTACATTTTCATAAAAATTGATTTAGATAATTAGTTTAGAAATTTTTATATATTCAATTCACTTCTTGGGTATTATTAGAACTTTTATATATAATAGGCTATTGATCATATTTTTATTACTTAGTTATAACTATTATTTTTTAAGCGAGTATTGAATAAATTTTCAAATATGCTTAACAATTCTTAAACTATGCATTTAAAATAAATTAATTAAATGGGTTAAATATCAAAATTAATTCAAATGACCAAATAGAAACTTAGATTTTTAGGGGAAAAATTAGTAACACTTACTATTTTCCGGAATTTTATGATTTACACTTACTATTTCAAATATTGGAAGATTTTTTATTTTTAATCATTTGAGTTACTCTTAAATTACTCATTAATCCCGAAAATTTAAATTAAAGTAAAGAATAGTGACCCACTTAATCTTGAAGATATTAACCAGTTTATAAAAAGCATTCCACTTAGCCATGACGATATTAACCAATTTACAAATAACTGGTAAAAAAGAAAATTATGTAATTAAAAATTGATATAAACTGATAATAATATATTTATTTTTCGAACATAATAGTTGCTTCTTGGTAAGCAATTTAAAATAACAAATTATGTGTCATTATTGAGGTACATACTAACTAATTAATTTATATATGATATAAAAATATATATTCTCATCAATTTGTAAAGTTTCTAAAGGTGGCATGCATAGTGGTCAACGTACGGTCTCCGACTTCTCCTTGCATGCTAAGTTATCTCTAAACGTTCGAAATTTCCTAATGGCCCTTCCACTCTTTGAAACGGCACCGCATCAAAAACTAGATCTATCAGCAGCCCTTGAGTGTGGCTGCAACACCATGAGCCAAGTGACAAAGGATCATCGAGGACCGTTAGATGATATATGAACGGTGGCGATAGACTTCATTATCAGTACGGAATCTCAACGGAATCATAGTAGGATGTGCGAGCGTGCTCACCTAAGTATTAGGAAACATAGTCCTAGTAGATTTTGGAATTTGCAGTATTTAATAAAGCAAAGAGTTCTACTTTTATGTCTACTGTCGTTTCAGTACTAAACCTTTACGTAATCGAAACTCAAAGCTATGTCCGGCGGTGGTCGTGGTGGTGGTGACGCGCAGCCGCTGCAACCACCGTCTAACGGGGGCGAGTTTTTACTCTCTCTACTCCATAGATCAAACTACCAAACACAAACACCGTCGCTGGCCCCACCACAATCTCAATTACTCAACGGTCAACAGCGTCGTCCTCCACAACAACAGCAACAAGAAGAGAATCAACAGTCTCTCACTTTTGATCCGGCAGTCGCGGCTGTGGGCCCCAGCGTGCCCTATAGGCCGCCGCTTTGGTCAGCCAACGGCCCTGATCTTCTCTCGCCTCCTTGGCCGCACAATTTACCTCCTCCCAGTTTCCTTCCTGGTCTTCTAGGGGTTCCTCAAAACCCTTGGTCGAACCAATTTCAAGGTAAGCAAACCTTAATCAGTGATGATAGTCAAAGATTGGGGTTGTCAGGTGCTGAGGCTAGAGCTAGTGGTACAACCCACAATTTTATTCACCGTAAGCAACCGGATCAAAAGATAGTGTTTGGATCGTTTTCTAGTGATAATCAGAGTGCAGAGGGTTTACTCAATATCAATTCAAAGCGAGAAGTGGGATTAGGAGGGGGGAATTTCAATGGGTTGGATAGAAATCAACCATTCAACCCCCGAGTGAACTTTAGTGAGAGAAAAATTGACTTTAGGGGAAAACAGCACCATGGATCCAATTATAAGTCGTCGGAAACTAGAACTCCTCCACCAGGGTTCTCGAACAAGCCAAGAGGTGGAGGGAATTGGGATGTTGTGAATAGGAGGAGAGAAGTGAATCATGCTGTAAGCAAGGAAAAGGGTAGCTATGGTAAGACGAGTAATAGGAATTCAGTAAGTAACGAACGTGAGAGATTAAGGAGTAATGATGATTCGCTTGAGGTGAAGCTCGCCAGACAGCTTGATCACCCTGGTCCACCTGCAGGCAGTAATCTCCATTCTGTTTCGGCATCTGATATTGAAGAATCCTTTGTGAACATGCATGGTGGGACCCTAGAAGACAGGAAAGATGATGATGATGATCGTGAATTGGATGATCTTGGTGAAGAAATTGTCGACTCCTTGTTGATCGAGGATGAATCTGAGGACAAGAAAGAAAGGAAACGTAAAAAGGTGAGCATTATATTCGCTACCTAATTGTGTTTCAATACTTAAAGTAGTCTGTAAGCTGACTTGAAGGCTGGAAGTGGATTCTTGGCACTTCTAATAAACATTTGTCAACTCAGGACCCCTTAATCAACGAAGTCATGTGGATGCTATAAATGAGCTTTGAAACTGTGTAGTTTTAGGAAAATCAGACAAGAAGCATTTAATTTCTTTTTTTTGTTCGTTTGCTTTTTTGGAGAAAAACATTATTGAAATCTGAATATTTGTTTATGGTTACTGTGACAGGAGTTCAGATCAGACAACAGAGGTCGACATTTACTCAGTCAAAGGATGAGAATGATTAAAAGCCAGATGGAATGTCGCAGAGACATAGAAAGAATGAATGCTCCTTTTCTTGCAATTTATAAGTCCCTAATACCACTAGAAGAGGAAAAGGCAAAACAGAAGCAGTTGCTTACACTTCTTGAGAACATAGTAGGCAAGGAGTGGCCTGAAGCTCGGTTATATCTTTATGGTTCATGTGCAAATTCGTTTGGAGTTTCAAAGAGTGATATTGATGTTTGCCTTGCAATAGATGATGCAGATATTAACAAGTCCGAGTTCTTGTTAAAATTGGCTGATATTTTACAATCTGACAATCTCCAGAATGTGCAGGTGAACTTGGTTGCTTTTTGTTTCCCAGAAGTAGATGAATTAAAATCTTTTGCTATAATCTGTTACTTGGCACTACTTAACTGCAGTTCTCTATTTTTTTGTGTGTATGGTACTACATAATCATTTTGCAAAAAATGGAGAGTTGATACCAGTATTAAGCAGTGTATGTTTTGTCGGTTGTGGTAATTTGATTTCTGTTTTGTTCTCCAGCCAATGCCTCCTGATCCACCTTGAAGGAAAGTTTCTATGCTTTTTACTGCTTCTAAGCTCATTACTGTTTTGGGGAATAAGACTCTGAAGCTAGTGCCTAATTAATTAGTCACTGTTAGTGTTTTTCTTGGGAAAACTTTTCTAGATGATTAAACTTATGTTGTTCTTTTGTATGAGTTGGTGGAGGACAAGGTGCCTTGAGGCTATAATGTTTGTGAATAAAGTTTATTTATTAAAGGAAATGAAAAATTAACGTTAGCTGTCAACAAATTAGATATTTGTCATGTTGGAGATTTCTTGGGCCATTCTTGGTGCACAAGCTTTGATTTTCTATTTGTTTATATCTTGTATTGTATGGCAATTAGCTGGTATCTATGGATGATCTGTGTGCTATTGGCCTAATCTAACCTAAAGTAATTTGAGAGTTTGATGTTGCTTGGTTGATACTTATTGGGTTTCATCGTTTATAATGTTATGAAACTCAATATACTGTTCCCAATTAAATATGCAAAAGTTGTTAATTTTAGGTGTAACTTTGTCACTGATGGATATTTTTTATTTCCTGGAAAAAGCAAACATCATATGTGGATTTTATTTCTAGGAAACTAGCTGATCTTGATTTGTTTGTCACGATATGTTGTTTATGATAGCATTTACATGGTTTCCTTTCTTTTTTCCCCTAAATCTTTAGTTATTTTACAGGCACTGACACGGGCTAGAGTTCCCATAGTAAAGCTTATGGATCCAACAACTGGAATCTCATGTGACATATGTATAAACAATGTTTTGGCCGTTGTCAATACAAAACTTCTCCGAGATTATGCAGAAATAGATGTGAGGTTGCGGCAGTTGGCTTTTATAGTGAAACATTGGGCCAAGTCCAGAGGAGTTAATGAAACTTATCAAGGAACGCTTTCTAGCTATGCGTGAGTTATCTATTGACTTCTTGAACTTGGGAAAATTTTTAGGAGAATAATGTGGTTAGTTCTATCATATAGTTTTGCCCCGTATTGTGTCTTACTAATTTTTATTTGTTTTCAGGTATGTTTTAATGTGCATCCACTTCTTACAGATTAGCAGACCTGCTATTCTTCCATGCTTGCAGGTTTTTGTCTTTATTCCTGACTTGGGTAGCTGGAAGAGGTTGACCAAGTCATTTATGTGTATTTGTGAATGTCCATAAGTTCCCCAATATGCCTAACCTTTATCTGTTTGCTGCTTTACTTTTACTAACTTATATGATTGCTCTTCTCATTGGTCTGGATCTGATCCCATAAGTTGAAAATGGTGGAATTTTTTGTTTGAGTACTTTTCCATGCATTAGCAAATGTTATTTTAGTAAATCTTTGATTCTTTTCAGAATCCAAATCTTATGTGTTGAGCTTGTAAGTTAATGGTAAATTGCTTTTGAGTGAAGACAAAAAGGATCTTTAGTTATGACTTCTGAAGAAATAAAACTTTTAGAGCTTGTTTTAGTTTATATGTTTTTGAGACTTGGGGTATTGCACTTGAATTTTGATGTTGATTACACTTGAACTCATTGGCTTTGACCAAAGCGATGTGCTCTTGTGGGCATTATGACTCATGGCAGCCTTTTGTTTTTCGGATATGATGTGTTTCAATGATTCCTCTTTTCTTCATTTCTTGCTTGAACTTGCTAATTCTGGGCATCGCATTGTTTTCAGGAATTGGGAAGTACATATTCTGTCACTATAGATGATATTAAGTGTTCCTACCTTGATCAAGTGGAGGAACTTCGTGGCTTTGGATCTCGTAACAAGGAGACAATTTCTCAACTGGTGTGGGCATTTTTCAATTACTGGGCATATTGTCATGATTACGCAAATGATGTCATATCTGTCCGGACAGGAAGCATAATCAGGTGATTCATAAAAGCGTATCATTTATTGGATTTATGTTTATCCAATTATGAAGCTCTATTTTATCTAGTCATAGGTGACAATCATAGTACTATCATCACTTCTTAATTACTGAAGTGAACTGTTTCCCCTTTATCTTACTAACATATCCTGCGATAGTTGAAAGGGCACGACAATCCTCTCTATTTGGAATCATAGATCTGTCTATAGTTATTAGTCGACAATGATCTTTCCTGCAATGGATTGACTGCTCCTCACTATTTTCTTTTGGCTGCGCAGCAAGAGGGAAAAAGACTGGACAAGAAGGATCGGGAACGATCGACATCTGATATGCATAGAGGATCCTTTTGAGGTATCCCATGATCTGGGAAGAGTGGTGGACAAGTACAGCATAAGAGTTCTGAGGGAGGAGTTTGAACGTGCAGCAAACATAATGCAGTATGATCCAAATCCTTGTGTAACCCTCTTCGAACCCTATGTTCCAAGTTGACTCAATTTCACCTGCAAATTATTACTAGGTTTAATTATGATAAAGAGGTACTTAGCTTGTGAAATCCCTTTTGTGGTTTCCTGCCCCTTTCCTTGGTCAATAAGCTCTGATGGTATTGGGGCTGTCTATATTTCTTGTAAAATCACGGATTGACATAAATTTTGTAATGAAAATTCTAGCTTCCATGTTTTCGTGTTAGCTTTTGCCCATTCTGTCTCTCTTCCCCTTCTGTTCATACTCTCCCTGGCTGCAGTTGTTTAGGATTACATAAAAATGCTTATTGCAATTATGCAAAAGGGATCAATATCATGGTCCAAGCACCCAACCCAAATCCAGTTAGATTAGAACCCTGAGGTGCTTCAAATTTCTCCAATTTATAGGACACAATGTGAAAATTTGTATGTCCATCTTTGTTTCTAATTATTGTCTTCCGTTTGAGTCTAGCTATATGTTCACACTCATAGTTTTATTATGGGTATTGGGTAGTAGCATTCGTCTTATTTAATTTTGGTTTTATTATTTAATTTTAAATTATTAAATTATTGATTTGCTAAATAATTTAATAAATCATTTTTCAAATTATATTACAAGGTTTATCAAATTTGCACTTATAGCTCCATCAAAAGATAGCAATTTAAATTTAATTCTATTATTTAATGTTAAATTATTAATTTATTAAATAATTGATTCGTTAAATAATTTAATCAATAAAATTTAAATAATATTAGAAGGTTTATTAAATTTGCACTTATAGCTCCAATAAAAAGATAGCAACTGTTCTAAAAGTTAATTTTTTAAAAAATTAGTTCTAAAAAATTGCTCCCGTATTTTCTCATTTTCCTCCACAATTGCTAGTGATTATTGAAAGAATTCACTAGCAATTGGTTCAGCTTTTAGAAGGGTCAGAAGTGTTTTTCTGTAACGCAAAAGCATTTTTTTGAAAAAATGAGTATTTGGCTATCACATTCAAAAGTGCTTTTGTAGTAGATTTAACTTTTTCAAAAGCTAAAAAACAGCTTTTTGAAAAAGCTTCAATTTGATGCTTTTTAAAAAAGTGCTTTTTCAAATTGATGTTCAGAACAATTAATGACAATTAATGAGCCTATTTTTTAATCTCTTTTATTCTTATATTTTTTTCATAATACTGTAATACTCCCATATCCACATATTTTCATAATAAATTTTGTATTTAACATATCAAATTATTTTAAGATTTATATTTATAATTTTAACTAAATTATTTTTATATTTATATTTATATAATATTATTTGATTATTTTTATATGTTTAATATTTATTTTTTATATTAAATTTACTTATATTATAATCCATATAAAAGATTTGATTAGAT
>JAOXYD010000009.1:13230583-13246173 GCA_028565735.1 Pinacopodium congolense | reverse complement strand
TATATTTTTTATTAATTTTTATATTTTAAAAAATAGGAAATCAAAATTAAAAATCAAAATCCAATTAAATACTTGCCTAATGACCAAGCTTAAAAGGCACATTACTTGGACTTGGCGACTCGATTCCTGAATAATCTACTGTTAGTTCAACAAACATTGTGCATGTGCCTCAATGGGTCCTCCAATTATTCGAATTTATTTTTTAATGTGTATTAATTTAAAATTTTCACAATTTCAATTAGTGATTAAAAAATTGTTTCTCATTTTAATAATTTAGAAAATATCAAAATCAAGGGAGAAATTATACTGAATTCACAAATATTAGTTGAATTAAATTTGTTACTCGATTATAAATTATTGACTCATTAATTAATTTATCCGAATTATATGATTAAAGAGTTGTTTCTTAGTTTAATAATTTAGAAAATGACAGGTCAAGAGAGAAAATATACCAAATTTACAAATACTAATTAATTTGAAATTATCGATTAATCAATTAATTTATTCAAATTATGGGATTTATAAATTATTACAAATATTGACTGAAGTTCCATTATTATAAAAAAGGAATATTGGGCAAGTAATTCTACGAAGGTCACATGTAGCTCAAGAGGAATAAACTATTAGCTAAATAGAAGCAATATAATTCATGGCATCCAAGAAAGGAACAACCTTTCTCATTGGTCCTCTATATCTTGTTTCTTATAGTGTTGGCAAGGCCACCAACTTGATAGAGTATTCCATTTTACTTTTATTTATGTAAGGGTATGCTCTTAATATCACTATACATATTGTATAAACCCCAACATTTATAGATGCCATTTTGTCTCAAAAGTTCTAATAAGACGAGAATTTTATATTATGAGTAATTTAAAAATAAAAAAGAAATAGAAAAACATTGAAATGTAATCAGGAAAAAATTGGAAATTTAATTAATATTAGTAGCTTTTTTATAGTTAAATTATGATCTCTACAAGAATTTAAACCGGATAAAGGAAAATGTTTTAAATATCTCCTCCCAACAAGGTACAAGACCGTTGGTTTAGTAGTTATTTATTATAAATAATAAAAATTATATAAAAAATTATATTAACATAGTTTCTTTTAAATGAAAATTTCTTTATTTGATAAAAATAGTAACTAAAAGCCATCGTAATAGATTCCATTCAATTCATACTTTTTTTTTTATATAAAAACTGCTATAAGCCTAAATCATTTAATTCCTCAGTTCACTATCTTGCCTTATAAAATCCTGTTTTGTTCGAAACAATCCTCAAATGCTAATAAAGCTTGATTTCAGTTTGATACTAATCAAGAGGAGTGTTTCAATATTGGAAGAAACATGTGGAGAGAATCTTGAAATATCTATAATTTGACGTAGATATATAACCTTTTTAAAGTTACCAATTTGAGCTACAATTCTAAGTTCTCCATCGTCTTCCATAATTAATTATTTCTTGAGAGGAATGAAGACAGAGTATGAGACTATGGCCACACGATATCGAGAGAAACAGTAAGATTCCTATATTCCTTAGCCATCACCTTACGAGGAACGGCCTTAACTTTTCTATTCTCTCTCTTTCAAATTTGCTTCCGTCATTCCCTCTTTTAAACTAAAAAAATATTTGTGGTTCCGTTGTCTCAACAAAAAAAAAAAGTTTTAAATATTCTTATATATGATTTAGATCTTGATAATAATTATCGCCGAAGAATATATAAGAAAAGTTTTAAAAAAGAAAAAAATAAGAATATATAAATTTTAACAAATTTCGAAAACCATAATTTCTATTCTACTAAAATATATACTAAGATGCATAAGTTTTATATAACCCTAAACTAAGGTCTTGTTTAATTTGGTTTTAGTTTTTAGTTTTAATTTTCTGTTTTTCTAAATATAGAAATTAAAAAGAAAATACACTAATGCAGTATAGAAATCAAAAATAAAAATATAACATCCAATACAAAAATACGATAATCACAATAAAAAATTATAATCTATAATCTAAGAGGTCATTTGATTGAACTTTTAATTATAGTTTTTGATTATGATTATTGTATTTTTATATTGAATTTTGTGTAATTTTATAAGTTTTTGTCTTATTTGTCTCGACTTCTGTGTTATATTAGTTTTTTTTCAATTTTTTTCATATTTTTAATTATTTTGTGTTTAAAAAAAATCTAAAAATCACATTTAAAAATCAAATCATTTTCAAACCGCCCCTAACTAAATATCCCATTATATAATATATTATGAAAATACCATGCAATTCACGAACTACAATGGCCCTCGAACTCACTTAGGATGGTATCGTTCTATACAACCGTTGATCTTTTATCTTGACTGAGGACTATAACAGCAATGTGCAGATATATTATTGGCGCCGTTATATAATGATATTGATCTTACGTCTACGAAATTGTACCATATTCTATTCACTCTGATAGCTGTCCAACTTACTGATATATATATATATATATATAGGTCACATATACAACAATTACAAACACTCATTAAGTACAATCACGTAGTCAGACATTCTTAAATTTCCATCTTCTGCTTGGTATTCTTCAAGCATGACAGTTCCTCCGCATAGTTACGAGCCTCCCCACAAAGCTAATGAAACCAAAGCGGAAGAAAAGGAACCACTGGTGTTAGAAGCGTCAGTTCTTCAATACCAATCCCACATGCCATCTCAATTCATTTGGCCCGATCATGAGAGGCCATGCCTTGATTCCCCAGAGCTTGTAATCCCTCCTATCGACTTGGGAAGCTTTTTATATGGAGACCTTTCAGCTGTCTCAAAAGCTTCTCAACTTGTCAATGAAGCATGCAGGAAACATGGATTCTTTCTAGTCATCAATCATGGAGTCGACTCCCAACTGGTATCTAAAGCTCACGAGTGCATGGACTTGTTCTTTGGTATGCAACTCTCTGAGAAGCAAAGGGCGCAAAGAAAGAGTGGTGAATCCTTTGGATATTCCAGCAGCTTCACTGGCAGGTTCTCCTCCAAGCTTCCATGGAAAGAAACACTTTCTTTTCGATATCTTGCAAACGAGCATGGATCTTCTAACATGGTTCAAGAATATTTCTTGGATGTGATGGGAGAAGATTTAAGAGAATTCGGGTAAGAGGACTTAAAGGTCCTATTTTTATTTTTAAAAATCTAGAAACTAATTAAGAAAATATATTTAATTGCATTTCATTTTATTTATTTATTTACAAAATAAAATAGAAATAAAAAACAAAAAAATTGTGTTTTTTTATATTTTAAAAACAGATTTTGTAAATAAAATTATTATATTGAATAATTAATATAATTTATTAACACGTGTATTTTTAATTTTTTATAATATATTAACTAATGTATATTTTTATTTTGTATCAGATTATTTTGGTTTAAAAATTTAAAATTTTAATATTTAATTGTTACTATTAAATTAATTTTTTATTACAATTTTTAAATAAATAAGTTTTTATTTTTATTACAAATATCAACAAAACACATTTTTTATTTTTTTTTAAAATACCAAAAAACAAAATACTGTGTTTTTCTAGGTTTTAAAAATAAAAATTTTAAAAATAATTTTCTACTTTAATAATTAATATAATCTATTTACTAATATGCATTTTTAATAATTGATATAATTTATTTATTAATATGAATTTTTAAAGTGAATAAGTGTATTTTAATTTAAAGATTTAAATTTATTTTATATTTGGTTATTACTACTAAATTATTTTTTATTATAAATTTCAAGCAAACAAGTTTTTATTTTTAATTTTTATTACAAATATCAATATTTTTGTTTTTAAAAAAATTAAAAACTAAAAGTATAAACTAAAATCCACAACGAAAAGATCAGAAGTAATCAAATTCTAATTTTTAATTAGATCAGCAGTAATCAAATTCTAATCTTTAATTGTAATTTTTAATTTCACGTTGCTTCAAGTGTTAACATCTCTGAGATTGAATTCTCGTAGGAAGGTATACCAACAATACTGTGAAGCCATGAGCAAACTTTCTCTTGGGATCATGGAGCTTTTAGGGGTGAGTCTAGGACTTGATCGAGCCTACTTCAGAGACTTTTTCCAGGGAAACGATTCCATAATGAGATTGAATTACTACCCTCCTTGCCAAAATCCTGATTTAACTTTCGGAACTGGACCTCACTGTGATCCTACGTCCTTAACGATTCTCCACCAAGATCAGGTTGGTGGCTTCCAAGTGTTCGTCGATGGAAGTTGGCGATCTCTAAATTCTGATCCACAAGCATTTGTCGTCAACATCGGAGACACATTCATGGTAAGTTCACCAACCATAATCTTCAATAACATGTTAATGGGAAATTTACTATGTAATAATAAGTTGATAGTTTGGTCTTTTCAGGCTCTATCGAACTGTATATTCAAGAGTTGCTTGCACAGAGCGGTCGTGAACAACAAAAAAGTAAGGAAATCCTTAGCATTTTTCTTATCACCAAATATGGAGAAAGTGGTGAAACCACCAGAAATCCTAGTCGACCCTGAAAATCCCAGAATGTATCCAGACTTCAAATGGCCAAGTTTACTAGAATTCACGCAGAAGCATTACAGTGCTGACATGAAAACCCTGGAAAGCTTCGAAAGCTGGCTTCAACAGAAAAATACCTGAAGGGTTACCAAAACAAACGAGTATGAGAACTGTAAGAATCCAGGAAATTTGTGCTAATGGTGCATCAGGGAACAGAAACTCCAAATGATGATTTCCCATTGGTTATAGCTGCTAGTGTTTGTGTTTTGATGGAGGGAATCATATAAAGAAGCAAATTGTAGAAATAAAGATCTTAATGTGTACATGGTAGCTTCTTCTCCTCCTCCTCCTCCTCCTTTCTCTGTGATTGTCTTTTGATTTCCTTGTAAAAAAAAAAGTCCTGTATGTGAATATTTTTGAAATACTTGAAGATGTTGTACTGGGCTTTCCAAAGCTTATCCTAGCAAGAGTTTTCAATGAATAACGTATTTATAACGGATTTCTATTCAGAAGCTTTAAATTGCAGACTGTAACTGCGATTTAATATGAATACTCGGTTGAAGTTTAATTTAAAATTAATTAATGTTAAAATTTAGATACATAGATGATTAAGGTATATATATATATATATATGGTTGTTTAAGTTTATTGTTATGATTTTAATTGTGTTTTATGTATTGATCATATTATTTACTATGGTTTAATGTATAATTTTGAGTTCATGTATTGTTTATTTATTTGGGTTCATTAATAGGTTTATGTACTTAGATTTAAAGGGTCATATTTTGTATTTATAAATACCTCTTAGTATTTGAACTCAAATCATTCAAGTGAAATACATCATCTTTTTTTAAATAATTTTTTCCTTTCAAAACCTCTTTACTTATCAATAAAGTGGTATTAGAGTCAAGTTTTTTAAGAAATGACAAATAATGGTGGAGTATACTCATTTCAATTTTCTCGTCTTACAAAGAAAATTACAAAACATTTCGTTTTCATATAAAAGTCGTGTTTGGTTCATAAGATACTTAGGAGATTGTTGAGAAAGGTTTTATAAAACCTCAAAGTGAAGACGACTTGCCTCAAAGTGAGAAGGATGTTTGGTCAAAAATAAAGAAGAAGGATCAGCAAGCTCTCACCCTCATCCATCAATGTTTGAGAAGGTGGCTGATGGAACTACTTCAAAGGAAGTATGTGAGATTTTGCAAAGTTTCTTTCAAGGAATTGACAAGGTGAACAAGATTCGACTCCAATCATTGCGATGTGCTTTTGAATCTTTACACACGAAGGAATCCAGATCAATTTCGAATTATTACTCATGAGTGAAGGCTATTGTGAATCAAATGAAGAGGTATGGAGATACGGTTGAAGATGTTCGGGTGGTGGAAAAGATTCTTTACTCTTTAATTCCAAAGTTTGATTATGTGGTTTGTGTCATTGAGGAATCCAAAGATGTAGATTCTTTGATACTTGAACAATTAGAGGACTCTTTGCAAGCACATGAAGACAAGATCAAGATGAGGCAAGATGAACATTTAGAGCAAGTACTTAAAGCAAATGTTGCGTTAAAAGATGATGATGGAGAAAGTAATCAAAGAGGAAGAGGACGATGACGTAATCGTAGTCGTAGTCGAGGACGAGGATATGAAAGAAGAAATAAAGGAGATTATAACAATGTCAACAATGATGATTTAAACAATCACTCATACAAAGGTCAAGAAAAATCAAGAGGAAGAGGAAGAGGAAGAGGAGGTTACAATTATAGAAAAAATGAAAGGAGATATGATAAGTATAATATTGAGTGTTATAATTGTCATAAATTTGGATATTATTATAAGGAATGTTATGCTACACCTAATCATGTTGAGGAACAAGTCAATATTAATATTAATGATGAAAAGTAACGAGTCGAAGAACCTACTTTGTTGTTAACACTCAAAGATGATGCATGTAAGGATGAAAGTACATGATTTTTGGATAATGGAGTAAGCAACCACATGTGTGGAGATAAAGGTAAATTTATAGAACTTGATGAAAAGATGGAAGGCAATATTTCTTTTGGAGATTCTTCAAAGATCCAAATTCGTGGGAAAAGTATCATTCTAATTTCTTTAAGAGATGAAAGTCATAGAATTATTAATGATGTCTACTATGTGCCCAAGTTGAAAAGTAATATTTTAAGTTTTGGACAGCTTCTTGAAAAAGGATATGAAATCCACATGAAAGATTATTGTCTTTGATTTAGAGATCAACATGCTAAATTGATTGCTAAGGTATTTATATCGAAGAATAGAATGTTCATATTGAATATCAAGACACTTGAAGTAAAGTATTTAAAGGTGGTTGTGAAAGATGAAGTACGGCATTAGCATATGAGATTCGAACACTTGAATTTTAGCGCACTCAAATCTTTGGGAGATAAATACATGGTAAGAGGAATGCCTCCCATTAACCACCCACATCATTTATGTGAAGCATGTTTACTTGGTAAGCATTTGAGGAGGAGTTTTTCAAAAGAATTGGTGACAAGAGCAACTGAACCACTTCAACTTATTCGTACCGACATGTGTGGACCAATCAAGCCACTATCAATGGGTAAAAGTAGATACTTCTTGCTCTTTATTGATGATTATAGTAGCAAAACTTATGTCTATTTTTTAAAGCAGAAATCAGAAGCATTTGAAGCATTTAAGAAGTTCAAGGCACTTATGGAGAATGAAAGTGGCTATATAGTTAAAGCTTTAAGGTCTGATAAAGGAGGCGAGTTTACATCCAAGGAGTTCCATGATTTCTAAGAGTTATATGGGATTCATCATCCTTTAACGGTCCCAAGATCGCACTAAAAAAATGGAATAGTAAAGCGAAAGAATAGAACAATTCTTAACATGGATCGATGTATGTTGAAGGCTAAGAATATGCCTTAAAGAATTCTGGGTGGAAGTTATTTCTTGTATAGTCCAACTGTCAAATTGATCTCCTACAAGAAATGTTAAAAACCAAATACAGCAACAGTGTGGAATGGATTGAAGCCCAGTGATGCTCATCTTAGAGTTCTTGAAAGCATAGTATATGCTCATGTGCTGTAAAAAGAAAGATCTAAGCTCGATGCTAGGAGTAGTAAGCATGTATTCATTGGTTATGACCAAAACTCTAAAGGTTACCAATTGTACAACCTAAGCAATGGAAGGATTTTTGTAAGTAGAGATGTGAAATTTGATGAAGGAATAACATGGGATTGGGAGACATAAGAAGAAAGCACCTATGACTTTTTCCCATACTTTAAAGATGAGGAGGAAGAAACTACAACAAATGTTCAAAAGACAACTCCACCTCCTTTTCCTAATACATCTCATTCTCCTTCTTCGTCAATGCATAAAGAAAGTTCAAGTGATGGAACACGAAAAATGAAGAGTATTTATGATATCTATGAACAAACAGAAGAAATCACTGATGTTAATATAAGTAATTTATTTTGTCTTCATATGAATTGTGAGTCTTTAAATTTTAAGGAGGTTGTGAAGGACAAAAGATGGAGACAAGTCATAGAAGAAGAAATCAATATAATAGAGAAAAAAGACACTTGGGAATTATCAACTATTCCTAAGGTTCATGAAGTTATTGGATTCAAATGGATCTATAAGATAAAAAGGAATGCAAATAGAGCGTACAAACAACTGAATAAAGTGGAGCTTAAGCATGTGAAACTAATGATCAAGTTAAAGATGTTTTTACGAAATCACTCAAATTTGAAGTTTTTCAACATTTGAGAACAAGACTTGGAGTACGGAAGAAAATTTCAAAATAAGAGGGAGTGTTGAAGTTTAATTTTAAATTAATTAATGATAAAGTCTAGATACATGGATATTTAAATTCTAGATATATGGATGTTTAAGTTCATTGTTAGGAGTTTAATTGTATTCATGTATTGGTTACATTATTATATATAGTCCATATATAGTTTTAGGTTCATGTATTGTTTATTTATTTAAGTTCATTAATGGGTTCATGTACTTGGATTTGAAGGGCCATCTTTTGTACCTATAAATACTTCTTTGTACTTGAACTCAAATCATTCAAGTGAAATACAACCTCCTCTTCTAAATAATTCTCTCCTCTCAAAACCTCCTCACTTATCAACAAAGTGGTATTAAAGCCAAGTTCTTTAAGAAATGGCAAACAATAGTGGAATATACTCATTTCAATTCCCTCGCCTTACAAAAGAAAATTATGAAACATGGCGTCTTCGTATGAAAGCCGTGCTTGGCTCCTAAGATGCTTGGGAGATTATAGAGAAAGGTTTTATAAAACTTCAAAGTGAAGATAACTTGCCTCAAAGTGAGAAGTATGCTTGGTCAAAGATAAAGAAGAAGGATTAATAAGACCTCTCCCTCATCCATCAATATTTAGATGATTCAATGGTTGAGAAGGTGGCTAATTCAACTACTTCAAAGGAAGCATGGGAGATTTTTCAAAATTCCTTTTAAGAAATTGACAAGGTGAAAAAGATTCATCTCCAATCATTATGAGGCGATTTTGAATCTTTAATCATGATGGAATCTGAATCAATCTCGAATTATTGGTGATAAGTGAAGGCTATTGTGAATCAAATGAAGAGGTATGGAGATACGGTTGACGATTTTCGAGTGGTCTCTAAAGTTTGATTATATGGTTTGTGTCATTGAGGAATCCAAAGATCTAGACTCTTTGACACTTGAATAATTAGAGGGCTCTTTGCAAGCACATGAAGACAAGATCAAGAGGAGACAAGATGAACCTTTAAAGCAAGCACTTAAAGAATATGTTTCATTAAAAGATGATGATGGAGAAAGTAATAAGAGATGATGATGGAGAAAGTAATTAAAGCAAATGTCGTGGTCGTAGTCATGGTAGAGGACGAGGTTATGGAAGCAGAAATAAAGGAGATTATAACAATGTCAACAATGATGATGGAAACAATTACTCATACAAAGGTTAAGAAAAATCAAGAGGATGAGGATGAGGAGATTAAAATTCTATACAAAATGAAAGAAGGTATGATAAGTCTAATGTTGAGTGTTACAATTTTCATAAATTTGGACATTATTATAGGGAATGTTACACTACACCTAATCATGTTGAGAAGAAAGTCAATATTGTTGATGACAAGCATGGAGTCGAAGAGCCTACTTTTTTCCTCATACTCAAAGATGATGCATGTAAGGATGAAAGTATATAGTGCTTGGATAATGGAGTAAGCAATCGCATTTGTGGAGATAAAGACAAATTCATGTAACTTGATGAAAATGTGGAAGGCAATATTTCTTTTGGAGATTCTTCAAAGATTCAAATTCATGGGAAAGGTACCATTCTAATTTATTTAAGAGATGGAAGTCATAGACTTATTAATGATGTCTACTATATGCCCAAGTTGAAAAGTAATATTTTAAGTTTAGGACAACTTCTTGAAAAAGGATATGAAATCCACATGAAAGAATATTATCTTTGGCTTAGAGATCAACATGCTCAATTAATTGCTAAGGTGTTTATGTCTAAGAATAGAACATTCATGTTAAATATCAAGATACTTGTAGCAAAGTGTTTAAAAGTGAATGTGAAAGATGAAGCATGGTGTTGGTATATGAGATTCAGACACTTAAATTTTAGTACACTAAAAAATTTAGGAGACAAATACACGGTAAGAGGAATGTCTTCCATTAACCACCCACATCATTTATGTGAAGCATGTTACTCGGTAAGCATTTAAGGAGGAGTTTTCCAAAAGAAGCGGTGACAAGAGCAACTGAACCACTTCAACTTATTCATACCGACATGTGTTGACCAATCAAGTCATTATCAATGGGTAAAAGTAGATACTTCTTATTTTTTATTGATGATTATAATAGAAAACTTGGGTCTATTTTCTAAAGTAGAAATTAGAAGCATTTAAGAAGTTCAAGACGCTTGTGGAGAATGAAAGTGGCCATATAATTAAAGCTTTAAGATTTGATAGATAGATGAGGTGAGTTTACATCCAAGGAGTTCTATCATTTCTAAGAGTTACATGGAATTCGTCGTCCTTTAATGGTCCCAAGATCGCCCTAACAAAATAGAGTAGCCGAACGAAAGAATAGAATAATTCTTAATGTGGCTCGATGTATGTTGACGGTTAAGAATATGCCTAAAGAATTCTAGGCAGAAGCTATTTCTTATGTAGTCTACTAGTCAAATTGGTCTATTACGAGAAATGTCAAAGACGAAATACAGAAACAAGTGTGGAATGTATTGAAGCCCAATGTTGTTTATTTAAAAGTTTTTGAAAGCATAGCATATGCTCATGTGTCGCAACAAGAAAGATCTAAGCTCAATGATTGGAGTATTAAGCATGTATTCATTGGTTATAACCAAAACTCTAAAGGTTACCGATTGTACAACCCAAGCAATGGAAGGATTTTTGTAAGCAGAGATTTGAAATTTGATGAAGGAGCAACATAGGATTGGGAGACACAAGAACAAAGCAACTTTTACTTTTCTCCATACTTTGAGGATGAGGAGCAAGAAACCACAACAAATGTTCAAGAGACAACTCTACCTCTTCTCCTAATACATCTCATTCTCCTTCTTCATCAATGCATGGAGAAAGTTCAAGCGATGAAGCACAAAAAATGAGGAGTATTTATGATATATATGAACAAACAAAAGAAATCACTGATGTTAATATAAGTAATTTATTTTTTCTTCATATTAACCGTAAGTCTTTAAATTTTAAGGAGGTTGTGAAGGACAAAAGATGGAGACAAGTTATGGAAGAAGAGATCAATGCAATATAGAAAAAAGACACTTGGGAATTATCAGTTATTCTTAAAGGTCATGAAGCTATTAGAGTCAAATGGATCTATAAGATAAAAAGGAAAGCAAATAGAGAGTACAAACAACCGAATAAAGTGGAGCTTAAGCATGTGAAAACTAATGATTAAGTTAAAGATATTTTTACAAAATCACTCAAATTTGAAGTTTTTAAACATTTAAGAACAAGACTTGGAGTATGGAAGAAAATTTCAAAATAAGGGGGAGTGTCGAAGTTTAATTTTAAATTAATTAATGTTAAAGTCTAGATACATAGATATTTAAGTTCTAGATACATGGATGTTTAAGTTCATTGTTAAGAGTTTAATTGTATTCATGTATTGGTTACATTTTTAAGTATAGTTCATGTATGGTTTTGGGTTCATGTAGTATTTATTTATTTGAGTTCATTAATAGGTTTATATACTTGGATTTAAAAGGCCATCTTTTGTATCTATAAATACCTCTTTGTACTTGAACTCAAATCATTTAAGTGAAATACAACATCTTTTTCTAAATAATTCTCTCATCTCAAAACCTCCTCACTTATCAATAGTCCAAAATGAAAATTTTTAGAGGAAATAACTGTCATATGCTGCGAAACGTATTAACTCTATAGATGTTATATAAACGTTATTTTCCATGTAATAATTAATTGTGCTTGTAACAGTGTTTAACTTTTTAGAGTCTAATTTAAACATCTTGTAAACATTAAGTTTCATTTTGATTATTTTTTAAACGATAAAATTTACCTCAACATTTCAAAATATTAAGAAGTTGATTAGATTCAAGTGCAAATTTTAGAGTTTATAGGATCTTTTTGCCATTTATTATCTATTGGTCACTTAAACACTCTTGAATCAGAACTACAAAGACTTTTATATCTTTATAGGGCTTGGTCCTGATGGTGATCATACAGCCAATGTAATATAAGCAAGTTTTGATTTGGTATCAAAAATCGTTTTTGAGTAACCATTGATCTTGCCCCTACCAAGCCACTGCATGCAATGATGAGTATTATCAGGCGCACACTCACGTATCTTTGGTTTTGAAGCAATTTCTGCTGGGAAGAAAAGTAAGAGTTATAGAAGTCAGGTATTCTGCTTCATGTTTCTTATAAAAGGTACTTTATACCTATATGTAGGGGTGCGAAAGTTAAAAAGAGGTAAGGTCTACCGGCTTCTAGGAACCTTCATTATATTGATATTTTTATATTTCTACGTAATAACTTTCATGTCAAGGACTAGGTAGTCATAGAATTTTTACAATAATAAATAGTTCATCAAAATAGGGGCTTACTGTTGGACTTTTAAAGTTTAAATTGTGGAATCGTATAAGTGTTGATAAGTTTTGATTGATGCTTAGTACACAAGTCGATAAGCAAAAGACATGATGACGAGGGAACAAGATGAGACAAAAAGAGTCATCTAAATAAGATGAAACTTAATAATAAATATCTTAAAATTTTTATTGTATTATAAATAAATACTTATCATTATTGCATATTAACTCTGGTACTATTACTGAAAATTTATCTATAAAGACTATTTGTACACAAATAATAATTTTGAGCATTAATTTTTAACTATAAAAACTTTACCTGTAGGGACTATTTGTACACAAACAATCACATAAACATTTAATTTTTAAATATCCAAATATTAGTAATTTATTTTAATTTTGGTAAAAATTTTATGTGTGAATTCATACTTTTAATCCTTAGTTTAGTGTGAACTTGCATTGAATTTTTCCTGCATGGGCCTTGTCATGTCTTAGTTTTGAACAAGTGCATGGATATTATGCGAAGGAGGCAATTACTAATAAGGAAAGGAAAAAAAAACCCTTGTGAGGAGGGATTTATTTATTTCTGGTGATTCAAAATGAATTGAATTTATGAAATTTAATAGGGTAACTGTACTGTAAGCTATGTAATAAAACACACAAATCAAGTTTGAAGATGTAAGTTTTCTAATATTATCTCATCAAAACGAAAAGAAGCATAAGCCCTAACTATACATGGCACCAAGTCTAATCTTCTTTGATTGCGTGATTTGGTGCACTAGCGCCTTTGGTAACCTTAAGTCAATTCCCAAAAAAATTTATCCTCACTAAGTTTGAGTTTAAATTCAAGTTCAAATTTAATTGTATTGTAAAAAAATCAAAAGTAAATTATCTCATATTAGAAGGAGATATAAAATTAAAGTTAATTATATATAATAAGGATCCATAATTTATTGTCTTAAAATTTTGAGTTGAGATTTGATGTCTTTGAATTCTATATAAATACTCATTTAGTCTTATTTCTTCTCGAACCACTCTAGAAAAATTCATGTAATAAATAGTATCAAAACTTAGGTTAGTTGATTTAAGGCCAAGTTGGAAATTTGAGGAGTTAAGGTGACGTTGGAAATTTGAGTTGATGTCCTAGTCCATGGAGATCAATTTGATTTTGCATACACTATAAATTGAGATGGAATGATGCAAGCAATGGATTCACTTGTGAAATGGAAAAGTTATAAGTGAATTGTCCCATATTGAAAATAGATTTTAAAATTAAAGTGAGTTATTTACAATAAGAGCCTATAACCTGTTTTTTTAGGGTTTTAGCTTGAGATATAATACCCTTAGATTGCATATGAATGCTTACTTAGATTTAGTCTTAATTTTCCTAAAATCCTCTTGATATAATCCATCTAACAAATTGAAATCTAATGCCCGGACTTGAATCTCATTAAATCATTTTTAATCTATTAATTTCAAATTAATGTAAACATAAACTATTTTGTTACATCAATCTCAAGACGACCTTAATCTAACTTGATTCAACAACATAAATTCATATTTTTACCTGTTAAAATCTTACAAATTTTGATCCCAAACTTAAATTTGATTGATATAATTTCAAGTCAAATTTAAGTCTAGACAGTCTTGCCTATTATCGTTCCTAATTACTATTAATGAATTTATGTAGTAGCACCTTACCATTTAGTAAGGTTGGGATTTTGGTATATGTATATATAGAAGGTTCTTGTAATTATTTCTAATCAAGATATACAAAAAAAAAACATAATGTTCAATAATAGTTCCACTTAGTATACATAGAATATATATATATATATATATCATGTCAAAAAGAAATGTTAATTGAAGAGAATTGATCAATAAATAATATAGAAAACTCAAATGCCAAATCTACCTCACACATCTAACACAAAGAAAGACAAGAATTACTTAGTTACATCTTTATAAACTTATTTGAAAAAAGAAGACCAAAATAAAAGAAGTAATAGCATACAAGGCCAACTTATGGCTTCCTAGAGCTTGGTGCTGATGGCGATCTAAAAGCTAGAGGTGGAGGGCTCCTGTATCTCTGGAAATAAACTAGTTTTGATTTGGTATACCTAAGTTCTCTATTAATAGGCATTTTATATTGACTTTAGATACATATATTTTTGTTCATTTAATGTTTAATTTGCATCAATTAAGAGTTATTTATATTAATTTTAGGTACTTAATACATTTGGAAGCAAATAAAAAGATCTAGAAGCAAATTGAAGTAAAAGCTTTCAAGTGATGAACATACAAATATAAAGGACAAAGGCTTGTTAAAAGTGAGCTCTAAAACTTGAAAAAAAAACATGCTTTCCAAGGTACAAAATACAAAGGCCAAATGAAGAACACAACATGATGGAGATACCCATCTGAGCCCCTGAGAATTTATAATAAAAAAAAAAGCTTCAAAGCATTGACAAGTGGTGGTTAAAGATTAAGTCAAAAAGAAAAACAAAAGCTTGGAAGGAGGAGCATCACGTGTAGGGATGTCAAAAACGGTCCTGATCCGATAACTCGACTTGCCTGACCTAGACCATACCCGACCTAACCTGATTTGATCAAAAAAGTCAACAGACCGAATCTAACCTGCACCTGACCTGACCTGAACCCGAACCCGATTTCATATGAACTCGAGATGACCCGAACCCTTTTAGACCTGAACCTGATTCCACTCGACCCTAATAGACTCGAACCCGAATGCACCTGAACCTAAATGCATTTGAACCTAAATTGACCCGAACCCGTTTTCACCCGAACCCGAATTAACCCGATTTATTAACCTGAATTGACTTGACTTTAATGCAAAGATTGCACTTTAAAAATAAAAAATTGAAAAAAATTATTTAAAGATATGATTAAAATTTAAAATGAGGAAACATTAAATTTAAAATTTTAATTAAAATAACAAAAATAATTAAGATGAAA
>JAOXYD010000009.1:13213114-13223626 GCA_028565735.1 Pinacopodium congolense | reverse complement strand
CACTTATTTTGAAGTATAATAAAATTTTAAAAATTTAAGAAATTTACTGAAACTCTTAATATTTTATAACATAATTTATTTTTAAACTCTTATTTAAATAAATTATAAATAAAAATATTGAATTTAACATTATGAATATTATGGAAACGAAGATGTTAAAGTTCGTTTGAAAATATTAATAATAAAGATCATAAAAAACTTTAAAATATGCTTTAAATTTTTTACAAACTCCTAATTGTTTGATTTTATAATATTAAAGACCTAATATCATACCTTAGCATGATAAATGTTCACATTTTAATGTGTGGTTATTCTTTAAGCTAAAATAAGAAGTTTTCATTTAAAGAGAGAATTTCTATTGGTATAGTATGAACTCCAAACTATTGATTCCAAAAGAAAAATAATTTTTTCGTTTTCGACTTGAAAGAAAACACTTCTTAATTAAATAAAATAATGTGAAAATAAAATAATCATTGATTCCAAAAATAAGGTCACATCGGTCACATAATCATACATACACACAATTGAGTCCTACTAAACGCGTATTGCCACTTTTGTTATGAAATCATATAAGTTTAGTTTCTTGTTAATACGAATTTAGTTTGTTGGGGACAAAAGAAGAAACCCACATTTGTAAGGGAAAGAATAAATTTCTTCTCCAATTTGGGTTCATCCTAAATATGGTCTATTAATATGTGACAAAAAGGAGGAAGTTACAAGGTAATAGTCATGTTTTAATGTTCTTGGTAAAGAACAAATGATGAAACTAGCTCTTAAAAATTTTATTAAGTTTACAATGTTTCTTTTTTTGCCATTTTAACAATTTATTTTAAATATTAATCTATTTTTGATATTAGAATTAAAAATATCAACTTCTTATATGATTTTATAAATTTTATTACGTATTTAAATGGACGACTTATATTAATTTATTACAAGATTACTATTAAAAATATTAAAGATAAATTAAAAAATTCCATTTGAATATTAAAAAGGGTATTGGATTAATTGTGCATTTTTCTTAGTAAATTAACAAATGCTCAACTTAGAACTTGATCATTATGGCTAGAAATAAATACTAATGATTGGTGTCAAATGATTATTATAAGCAAATACTATCTAAAAATAAATTATGCAATGTAATATAAAAATAACTTATGCACTAAATTGAACAAAATTTCCTCTAAAATTAGTCTCTTTTACCATTTCCCATTATAATTAGACCATGTGAATGCGCCTGATCAACAAATTTTATAGACATTATTCAGAATTTTACCTCGATATACATACATATATATATATCCAATTTTAAAAAACCACAAAAATAAAAATAATTAATACAATTGCGCGTTTTTCCACGCGTTTATAAGAGAAGTGTAAAAGCATTTATTAGAACAGAAAATAAGGCAATTGAAAGAAAAAAAAGAAATTATACAATGGAGGCTTCCTTCTTATTGTAAAAGAAGATCCCACTACATCTTCTCTGCTTCTATATCTACTTAAACACTCACCACTGTAACTTCCACTTCTCTCAGTCTCTCACACTCACCATTGCAGTCAATAGTTACCAAATTTCACAGCACCTACTATAACTATAGCTACTAGCCTACCCACCTCCATTCTTGGTTATAGGCCTCCATAGAAACAAAACCCATCTTGAGACAGGAAAGTTTATGGCTTCTTAGCACATATAATACAATCAGAAAGTAGAAATTTTAGCTACATATCTGTTTGTCTATCTATTGCACTACTCAAACTGTGTGATACACAAATAGAGAGAGACAAAATGGGGAGAGGAAAAGTTGAGTTGAAGAGGATAGAGAACAAGATCAACAGGCAGGTCACCTTCTCCAAGAGAAGAAATGGTCTGCTTAAGAAAGCTTATGAACTTTCTGTTCTTTGTGATGCCGAGGTTGCCCTCATCATCTTTTCTAGTCGTGGAAAGCTTTACGAATTTGGTAGTGCTGGGTATGCAATTCACTTCTCTTTGCTCTTAGTTTCTGTTGTGTCGTGCATTTTTTTCTTGCACCAGACGATGTTTCTCTCCTCTTGTGCTCTTAACTTCTTCGTTCTTAGCTCCCTTTTTCTGGGTTTTGAAAGGTTTAACTGATGGATTCCTTCTTTTTTCTGTTCAAGATTTGAGGGTTTTCTTTTCTTCAATGGAATGTTTGTGTTCGATGATGACACTGCACTGTTTTATTTGCTTCTCATGTATGTATATGCACGTTTTCTTCTGCAACTCGAGTTTCGATTATCTCTGACATCTCTCTCAAATCATCCTTTTATTCTCTGGTTCTTAGCTTGCTCATCATTTTCTTAGATTCTTTTGGGGTTTCGGGTATTTTCTGGATCGATTCAGACATGGGGTTTTCAGCCTCTTCCCAAGTGAAATTCAGACACGTTTCATCGTCCTACGCAAAACCCTTCTTCTCTTACTCCCCTTCTGTCTGTTACTTACAGGCCTGCGACTCTTCCTCTCTGGTTCCCACTGATTGACAAGTGACAGACATGGAAATATGTGATTGGAAAACTTGAGTCACTTACCGGAGAGGGTGTTCTTGGACCTCTGTGTAAGATCTAGGGTTTTCTCATCTGCTCCTTTACTTTTCCTTTCCCTTTGTTTGTTTCTGAGATTTTCACACAAAAAGCTTGCATCAGTCAGTCCTAAAGGTCTCAGAGGACTGAAAGTTGTCTACTTTTCTTCTTGATCTACTGGTTTTATCCATGCCCTTGTTGCTCACTCTCTCCCTTTCGATTTCATTTCATGTGGGTGTGAATTAAAATCAATCACACCCATCTTCAGAAAGTTTTAATGATAAGATTATCTTCTTTGGATCTCTGTGAGTTTCTGGTTCAACATCCAAAGCCCCAAGGTCCTATGAAAATGTACTGATGATCACACTTTTTGCCTAAGAATGAGATTAATGCAAATTGATCTACAATATTTGACAAATTCGACTCTTAAGATTTTGGATAATTCACAAGCACATGTTTTTTTTTTTATTTAGATTTTTGCTTTAGAGAAACCAAGTTTTTAACCTACAAATTAAGTTTTATGTTCAAAATACCTGCTGCAAATCTTTTTTTAATTCATTTTACAGTATCTTAAGTTTCAATTATTTCTGCCATGGATATTCCACTGAATTTTGATTAATTTTATAATATCAAAAACTTCCAATTTTACCATTTTATAAAAATAACATGTGCTTTTCTTTTTTTTAATGATCGTCTTAGCAGAATAACTAAAACACTTGAGAGATACCAACGTTGTTGCTACACTCCTCAAGACAACAGCATAGAACATCAAACCCAGGTTTGTATTTCCTGAATTTCTACTTGGTTATTTAATTTTGTTATAAGATAAAGTTCAAAGTAAAGAGATTAATAAAATAATGTTTGATTACATAAAATTATGTGCTTTAAAATAATTCCTAATTCACCATAGGATTACTTAATTTCTCTTTATCTTTGTCTATGGTGATCTTTCAAGAGCTGGTACCAGGAGGTAACAAAGTTGAAGGCAAAATATGAATCTCTTCAACGAACTCAAAGGTTTTTAACTATAAAACCTCTGTGATTCTCTTGTACTACAAATAATATACACTTTTAATGACAGTTTAGCATCATAATGCAGGCACCTGCTTGGGGAAGATCTTGGCCCTCTGAACGTAAAAGAGCTGCAGAATCTTGAGAAACAGCTTGAAGGAGCTCTTACTTTAGCCAGGCAAAGAAAGGTATACTGATTACTTGCTTCCTGTAAGCTTATGGGAAAATATGTATGCATGAATCGTAAAAATGGAGATTTCTTTTTATTTTTTGGTGCAGACCCAGATCATGTTAGAGCAAATGGAAGAACTTCGCAAAAAGGTGTGCAAAAACTTGCATCATAAAGACTCCAAACTACTGTATTCATTATATATATGTAAAATCGATTGAATATTGGCAGAAGGACATGACAATGCTCTTACGTTGCTTTTGTATATTGGTAGGAACGTCATCTGGGGGACTTAAACAAGCATCTGAAGAACAAGGTGGTGCTTATTTTGAGTAGTCATCACCATTTTCAGTTTTGTTTCTAACATTTGGACTTTCTATGTCTGTGTTTCTGAAATTTCAGCTGGAGGCAGAAGGACAGAATCTTGTAGTCCAAGGGTTGTGGAACTCTGCAGATGAAAATGGCAACTTTCACATGCATCCTTCTCAAACCAATCCCTTGGACTGTGATCCTGGACCTGTTTTACAAATTGGGTATGTGAATGTACTCATTGCTTATAATTAATCAATAAGCAAAAAGAAACAAGAGGGTTAAGATGATTCTTATTGCTATAAGCATTTTAAAAAGAATTCCGATTACGTAGCAAGCATAGAAGATGGACATTTGTGATTACCGCCTTATTTATAAGAATGGGATTAAAACCATACTTAGTTTAATTGGTTTTTAAAACTATCATTTTAGGGGATCTTAGTTGGGTTCTGGGTTATAATTTTTTATTATGATTTTTGTGTTTTTATTATGATTTTTGTGTTTTTTCTTATTTCTGTGTTTTATTTTTTTATTTTTTTATTTAGAAAAATAAGAAATCAAAACCAAAAATTAAAATTAAAATCCAACTAAACAAGGTCTCAATCTTTATGATTTGAAAATTATTATTTTAATCTTTTAATTTTTTTTTGACAATTAGTTCTCGGTTAGATTTTGCTAACTTGACATGTATACTTATCATAAATTTATTGGTTCACATCAATATAATTTGAAGAAATACCGAACAGTTGAAAAAGAAGAAGAAGAAAGTTTAGAGATTAAGAGCATGTTTAATTTAATTTTTTGCTTTTATTTTTTATTTTTATTTTTATGTATTTTTATTAATTTGTGTGTATTTTTCGATTTGTATATTTTTTTTATTTTTATACTGTATTAATGTGTTTTTTTAACTTTTATTTTTTTCAATTTCTGTGTTAAAAAAAAGAAATCAAAACAAAAATAAAATCTCAACCAAATGTCCCTTAAAATAATATTTTTTAAATTATAAAGACTAAAATAATAGTTTTGAAAACTACATAAACTATTTATGAATTTAACCTATAAGAATATTTGAATCCTTTCATAAAAAATGCTTTCACTATAAATGTTACTGACTATTTTCTAATTTTACATATTTTTATATAAAATATAAAGTAAATGAGGATGTGATTACCGTTTTACATTTAAGAACATTTTAATCTTTTTACAAAGAGTGACAGTCACGAATTTTCATTAGTCCCCAATCATTTTCTGTGTTTAAGAAGTGCATGATCTTTGAGAAGTTCATAAGGGATTGATTATACTGAAGTTGATAATTTGGTTTTTAATCTAAAACAGGTATCATCAGTACGTTGCAGGTGAAGGATCGTCTGTTCAGAAAAGTTTGGAGACGAATTTCTTTCAGGGATGGGTGCTTTGAAGACTCCAAAATAAAGGCCATCCACCAGTATATCCTATAAATATATTAATATTTATATAAATTTATACATATTGAACTACTTCTGATCTTTGTTTTTATTGAATTTGTAACGGTATATAGTTTTTGTTTTTAATATGAAATGAATTGGTAACATACTATATGTCTAGAGGGTTTGTTGTATTGAATTGGATGTATTTCCAGTACCATAGAGTATATAGCCTACCTCCCTAATCTATAGAATCTATAATTTAATAAATTATAGGAAAAAAGTGTAATTTACCCTTAATATTTCTAAAAAGATTTTAATTGCTTCCTAACATTTTTTAAGGTATCACTTTACCTCTTAACGTTTGTAAAATGATATATTTTACCTCATAACGTTTACAAATTGGTGTAAATTACCCATTTAATACTAATTTTATTAAAATTTTATTAATTACTTTCTTAATAATTAGTTAATAATTTATTTATAAAATAATGATAAAATTAACATTTACACAACAAAATCTTAATGAAATTAGTGTTAAGAGGGTAAAATGTACTATTTTATAAACGTTATGGGATAATATGTACTATTTTGAAATGTTAAGAAGTAAATTATATTATTTTACAAATATTAGAAAGTTAAGTGGTATCTTAAGTTAATTATACCTTTTACCTAAATTTTCTTGATACGTGACAAAAACTTCATAAATAGCCACTTTCTTTTTTAATAAAATCAAAAAGGCATAAGAAAAAAATCCCACATGGCCTAAGAAATATGAAATATAAAAATAATTTGTATTAAAAATTCATAATCAAAATGTGTACTAGATAAATTTTTAGATACATCTAATAATCTATAAATTATATATATGTATGAATTATTAATTTATAATTAAATAGAGAATTTAATTAAATTATATTGACAAATTAAAGTCTTTATCAAACTTCTGGCATAGATCATTTAATTCAAATTTATGATCCCAAGAGATCGGAGGCTCTTGGAAAAGATGCCACTAACGACGACTTCTCGGGGGCAGGAAACAGAGGATTGGCTGTTGAAACATGCAAAGAACAAGCGACCTTGTGAATTGGACACAATAAGCGTGGTTTTTAAGTCTGTTTTGGTTTGTATTTTTTATTTGTTTAAGTTTCTAAGCATAAAAATTAATAATATAAATATATTTATTTTATTTTTAATAAATATAATTTATAATTTTATAAAAATATAAAAATCATAAATAAAAATAATTAATTTCTTTAAATTTATAAACATGATTAATATGCTGATATTTTAACGATAAATGACATGCATAATATATTAAATAACAAAAAATTTAAAGTATAAGAGAATATTTTGATATAAAATTTTAGATTTATTTTACAATTATTGATTATTATTAAATTAATTCTTATATCAAATTTTAACTAATAGATTTTTTAGTTTTTATTATAAATTTTAATCGAATAAAATTTTATTTTCTATTAAAAAATAGAAATAATAAAAGAAACATAAACTAAAAGTTATAACAAAAAATAGAAATGATATCAAATATCCCTTAAATTATAATTCTCAGTGATTATTTATATATATAGATATTATAGTACAATATGTTAAAAAATATAAGTAATTTTATAAAATAATAACCACTAAAAATTACGTCAGAAAAAGATTTTTTGCTTTATGAATTAGTAGTACATGACATGACCCATGTATTAGCTAGGACCACGCCCTCTTTATTACATGAGTTGATGACATTCAAATATCAAAAAGTCCAAAGTTGGGGTAGAAAACGTCAAATGATTTCGGCCTTTCTTGATGGCCCCATTCATAATTTTTCTAGTCCAATTTGGCGGTCTGACAGAAACCAAACTAAGGAAACGGCTCCCAAAGGCCTGATTGACCAAGAAGTCTACTCAATTAAACGATGGCGTTTCAGTGAGAACTTTTTCAAAAAAGTTAAATAGAATTTAATATTTGTAATAAATTTTAATTTATATTCTAATATTTTTAAATATTTTTAAAAATATTAATCGTTTAAAATCATTTAAATGTCATTTGGTTTATTAAATGTTTCAAATTTTAAGGGTTTTTTTTAATATTAAAGTTTTTTTTGAATTTTTTTTGCAATGTTAACATTTTTTAATATTTTAAAAATATTATTATTCCTTTTAAATATATTAAATCTGACTTAATTTTTATTACAAACGTTTAAATTTAATCTAAAAACAAGTCTGTAAATATTTCAATCTTTATCAAGTATTATGCCACCCTATATTAAAATAATAATCTTTTTAATCATCATAATTCCTATAAATTATTAAAATATTTATATATATTATAAAAATTATTTATTAATATGTAAGTAATTTATTTTACTATATATAAAACTACCTAATTACTAATATATAGCTTGACCAATAACGTTGAAAAATACCTAGTATTTATGTGGTGATCATCCCTCAAATTATTTTTTGATGCGTAAAGAATATTTTGAAAATTAATAGTATTATACAGCAAAAGACAAAATTCATCAGGCAATAAAATATTTTTGTTGAAAATATACAAAAATAAAAAGAAAAAATAGAAATAGAAAGTTGAACCAAAAGAGTCATAACTTTTTTTGTCTTTTAGAAACTTATAAAATCTTTTGCTTTGACATAATTTTTTTGTTGAAAATATTTGATGTGAAATATTAAGAAAAAATGACATTTTCGAATACTTACTATTATTTATTTTAACAAAGAAATTAATAAAGAATTATAATTGTAAACTCTTATATAAGATTATTTTATTTTTAATTTAAAATATAAATAATTTTTAATATAATATATAGAAGTATGCGACCACATCTACCATTTTAAAATTGTTGAGTTCTTTGTTATAATAATTTTAAAAAAAGAGTAAATATCACTATACCTCTTATAATTATGGGTCACTTTATTATATTTTAACGAATTTATCAAATTCTCTTATATTTTAGTAAAATTATCAATGTATTTTCTGAAACTGTTTTCATTGACGTGACAATTATATTGGCGTAATAAAGGTGATTGTGCAGAAATGCTGATGTGATAGACGACGTAACAACTGAAAATATGAGATACATTGATAATTTTATTAAAATATAGGGATTAAAAAAAAGACATATTCAAACACTTACTATTATTTATTTTAATAAAAAATTAATAAAGAATTTTAATTGTAAAATTTTATATAAAGTTCTTTTATTTTAAATTTAAAATATAAAAGTTTTTTGCGACCACATCTACCATTTAAAATTTTTTTTGAGTTCTTTGCTATAATGACTTCAAAAAATCTCCATTTTGCGTTCTTGGATATTTCTGATTCTTTAACTATTTATTTATACATTAATACTCACGTATAAGTAGTCTAATACAAATATCTCAATTTCAATCTTTATCAAGTATCATGCCACCCTATATTAAAATAATAATCTTTTAATCATCATAATTTCTATAAATTATTAAAATATTATAAAAATTAATTATTAATATGTAAAAATAATTTATTTTACTATATATAAAACCACCTAATTATGTAATTATTCTCATGTTAAAATCCTCATATATAGCTTGACCAATAACATTGAAAAATACCTAGTATTTCTGTGGCGATCATGAGAAAATTTTTTAAAATGCAACTACATCCCTCAAATTATTTTTTGATGCGTAAAGAATATTTTGAAAATTAATAGTATTATACAGCAAAAGACAAATTTCATCAGGCAATAAAAATGAAAAGGAAGTGTTTTACATTAAAATAATTGTTGCCCTTATTTGCTTGCGCAGCTCAACACATTCAGTGGAGCAACTAATACAGATAATATATACTCATGAGTAAGAAGAGAAGAGAAAATAATAATAATAATAGCAAAGGAAAACCTTATCACTGTCTTGGAGGTAAACCTTTTTTTCTTGTTTCTGGTGGTCCGATGAAGAGCTCAGTCTCCACATCGGAAACTGGACTGCTTTCTTCATGCCCCTTGTTCTCTTTCTGATTCTTGAAGCCTTCACATGGTTGCACCCCACACTAACATTTCAAGTAATAGCCAATACCATTTGAAGTTAGAATGGAAGATTAAAAAGCAATAAGAAATTAATCAGTTTCATGGTTTCAAATGTTCAAGTTATGAGCTCTTCTTACCTTTTCAGACAGCTTTAAATTTTCAGCTAACAATGCCTTCTCCTGATACATACACAAAAACATGCATCATTTCATCTTCTCTGCAGAAATGGCTTCTTACCAACTTCCATGGCAGATTCTCGTCTTTTCCTTTTTTTTTTAGGTTTTCTTTTGAAATAACCAAGGTTAGTTTGAAATCAAACTTCCCTTGTATAATCCAAACTCAACAATGTATATATACTGACTTTGTGTAATGTGTTTACCTGTTCCTTCAGTTTCTCAATCTGCTCCCTGAACACCTGGTTCTGTAATAAGTAAAAACACAATTTAAGACTTTCAGTTGCAAAAGATATGCAATAAGAATAACACAGAAAGCTTCTCATTAATGGGGTCACCAACCTTTCTAGCTCGAACGCTGCTCACGCTCCTCTCCAACTGTTGTTCTATCTGTTGTAGTTCCTCGAGGGTGCAGGATCCTAGATTTTCTCCAAGGAGTTTCCTGAGGCAACAACGTTAAATTTTCGAACTTGAGGAATGTTATGTTCTGAAAATGGAAACTTTAACCAGACAAACAAGTTTTATCATAATTTCTTCCAACCGTTTAGAGATTTCAAGAAACTCTATCTTCTTCACCATGTACGCTGCTTCGGCCTTCAGTCGCTGCAATATTGACATATGAGAAATGGGTTTTATTGAAGAATATCTAAACCAAAACAGAAACATTTGTTTTCTTTTTCATTTTCGTTTTTTTAAATGCAAAAAATAAAAAAAACACCACAAAATTTTTTTAAAATAACATAAAAATACAATAACACAAAAAACTTATATAAAAACATACAAAAATAAAAATAAAAAATAAATCCGTAAAACTGAACTAAACGAGTGAGCAATTTGATTGTTGCATGGGAATAGAAGAGACACCTGCATGTTTTCTTCAGTCAG
>JAOXYD010000009.1:13154866-13188403 GCA_028565735.1 Pinacopodium congolense | reverse complement strand
AGAAGATCTGTTATTTAAATTAGCCTTTATAGCTTCTTTCGTCTTCTCTATGACATCATAAAAATATCCTTTCGTAGCTTATCATCATTATATGTTAGATGGAGTACTATAACTAATGGCTCATAAACTCTTATAAAAAAACTGATAATTAGACCAAGACTTCCTGTCCTCAACAATAATAGAAGTAGTCTCCAGTCTGACATTGGACCTGACATATTAAGAAATTTGTTAACTATCACTAGTAAATAGATGTTTTAGCTCTCTCTTTATCATCACATAACTCTATAGTGATAAAAAGTTAGTGGTAAATCTAGTAACTACACGGTGACATAAGTTCTCCTATTAGTAAACTCCCTTCGCATTGAGTTTAACACTTATGCACGATTATAAATAAATCTAACCATCTTCTTTACCTTCAATACAGTCTCTTTTATCATAGAAAAAATGTCTACCATCTCTGATATCCCTTAATATTAAATCAATACAATGAATAGCACATAGAGTTTAATAGAAAGAGTTACACGCACTTTATAACTTCCTTCCAGCTGCTTTATAAGCTGCATCATTGTTAGTAATAAACTGAATAATGTTCTCACGCCTAACTTCATTAATAACTTCTTTAAAAAGCTAAAATAGATAATCAGCATCCATAATCACACTAGATACATCAATTGATTTACAAAATATAGTCCTTTTAACATAATAAATCAAGAAAATAATGAAAGACTCCTATCTCTAATTAGTCCAACCTTCACACATAATTGAACGCCTATAAACAACCTATGTCATCTTTTTCTCTTCTAAATAATGTCTCATTTTAAAAATAGAATTAGTAAGAAGTTTACTTATAAGGTCATCTATCGAAGGATCCTTATATCCCGGACCATATGAGGCAATGACATTGACCATAGGCTAATAATATTGTGATTGAATAGCATTGAAAGGCACTTCTGTATCATATCACCATCTAACTATAACTATATCTACTTGCTCAACTGCTTCTCTTTTTGCATGACGACGCGAGTAAAAAGTTGAGCTCCTAAAGTTTTTCTTTGAGCAAAAATATTAGAAAATGACTTCCTTCTTTTCTGTCTTACCTCACCACTGCCTAAACCACTCACTTCTTACTGGATAGAATGGATAGAAGATCCTTTAACATTAGATGCCAATATGAGCTCCACATTTAAAAAATGAACTCCCAATGTCAATGCTAAAATTTAATATAACTTTTCTATCTTTCTTTATCTGATACTTTTCTATTAAAGTTTTCATCTGTCATTTTATATCATAAGAAACCTTTTTACATGGCTTTATGTCGTCATTTATTCCATCTAAATGCCTCTTTAATTTTGTGATTCCTCTACCTTTTAAGATCTTACTACAATACAAGCGTATCATTTGGCTTTTTTAACCAAGAACTAATCTACCATAAGTCCATGTCGGATCGTCAAACCTCTCAAAAGAGATTGAAATATCAGCAGCATTACTTGAAGTTAAACTACTCTCCATTTACCTATCAAAATCAATGTAATTGATTAAGGTGTTAAGCAAAACAAATTAATTGTAATTGATTAAATATACATAAGTCATTACATACATGTAATCAATGATTCTATTAGCTAATTCATACATCTAATTATATGAACATAGATTCAATTTGATAAAATATAACACAATTTTAACTAAAATTAAAAATTCTCCAATTTCACAATTTCATCTAAAATTAGGAAAAATTCAAATTCTTTCAAATTAAATACAATTAATCATTTCATTAGCTCATTTATATATCTAATTATATAAATAAACATTCAATTTAATAAAATATAAAACAATTTCACTTACAATTGAAAATTTTTTAGTTTTCCAATTTCATCTAAAATTGGAAAAAAATTCAAATTATACCAAATCAAATACAATTGATAATTCTATTAACTCATTAATATATTTAATTACATGAATATACATTAAATTTGATAAAATATAGCACAATTTCACTTAAAATTAAAAATTCTCCAATTTTTATATTCTTAAATTGAGGAAAATTCAAATTATACTAAATCAAATGCAATTGATGATTATATTGGCTCGTTTATATATTTAATTATACGAATAAACATTTAATTTTATAAAATGTAATATAATTTCACATAAAATTGAAAATTTCTAATTCTAAAACCTTAATTCTACCTAATTTCAAAATTGATTCAATCTATATTCATTCTTACCAAATTCAACTTCTACAATACTTAAAATTGATAAATTAAATATTAATTAATAACTAATTGAATGAAAATTTAACGAAATTAAAAAATCCAAAATCTTATAGTTAAGAAATTTACTAATTTCATTTCAAATTCTTCAAATTAGCTGATGGAAATAGATATAAACGTTAGCGAGATCTTAAGACTTCATAAATTTGACTTGAAACTTAAAAAATCTTTGGAATATGAATTGAAAGTCAAATTTGTAAAATTTGGTGTTTGTGAATTATTTGGTATTTTATAAAAATTTTTCAGGTTGTTAGAGTTAAATGAAGGTAATGACTAAATGATTAAACTCAAATGTATAAGTTTTGTTTGAAAAAATAGGATTTAGGTAATAGAGTCCAAGGAAGCCAAAAGAGAAGAAGAAGAAAGATGAAGAAAATAAGGGAGAAAGTTGTTGGCCTCATTTTAATTGGACCATCGGCCAATCAATATATGCAACATCAATCGATAAATGTTTTTAAAATTGAAAAATTATAAAATAATCCTCAAACTTTTTGAAATTTATACTTTTGCCTCAATACCGTCCCAAAAAATTGGTTACCATGTACATTTACCTATGTCTATTTCTTACATATGTTCATGGCATTTAAATATGTATATATGTTTATATGAAAGCTCTTCTTTCATATTACTTCATATTACTTAAAATCTGTGAGTAAATTTCAAATAAATTATAAGGCCTTTAAGTGATTATTTGAAATTATTTATGAATATTTAATAATATCCTTAGATATTTTTATGATGGGCATTTGTGACCCACAAAAGAGAATTGTTATTAAGTATTTTTATTAAAAATTAACAAACTATTTATTTTTTCCCCTTTACTATAATGGTGTTATTAAAATTTAAATGCGTATTAGATAAACTATGAAATGCATATAATAATATATAAATTATGTGAAATATATCATTTGTCGAGTTAATTATCTAAATTCGTATGATGGAGTTGATTTAAATAATAAAATTAATTAAAATATTTTTTATTTTAATACGTCTTTACTGTAAAGTGCTCTTTTTTAAAATTTTATGTAGGTCATAATTATTTGTAGTCTATAATGTAATTTAATTTAGAAAGTTTAAAGTTATGACTATTAAAATAACTTACTTCATCGATTGAATTGCTCTTTTAAAGATTTATTCTTTTTTCCCCTTTCTTGCATTGTAGTAAATAACTTGTCTTTCCAATCAACTGACTACATCTCATGGATATCAACTTACAAAGAGCAATCTTCGCTAATTGATCTTTTTAGGTTTTCTATCTTTTCCTTGACATGAGATCATTACATTATTGAACATTAGTTTGAATTAAAGTTGGTATATCAGAGTTGATAATGAACTATGTTATGTTGAAAACTAATTTATAATTAAGCTATACGAATAAAATCAATGAATAGGCACACTTTTGAAAATTAAGGGTCCATTTAATTTAACTTTTTATTTGGTGTGTTTTCATTAGTTTCTATATTATTTTTTAAAATTTCAAGTTGTATTTGTGTTTTATTTTTTATTTTTTACGTTATTTTTATTTTTTATATTTTAAAAAATAATATCAAAATATCAAAATCAAAAATCAAAAATCAAAACAAATGTGACTTAAATTGTCAGAGATAACTATTTTTATTAACTTTATTAATTATTTTATACGCATACAATTAAAAATAACATATACAATTATAAAAAAGGTATGCGTTCAAAGTATATTTTAATATTAACTCTAAAAAAATATTTGTGACTAACAAATAAGATTAGCATTTGTGACTAATAGATTTATAGTTTCCTATAATCTAACTATAAAATAAAAATGGACCTTACTACATGGAAAGCAGTCATGGAAAGCCATGACTATTTTTCAGTCAAAATATTATTTTACCTTTATATATAATTTGTTATTTAATATAATAGAAGAGTAAAATGATAATTAGACCAATAAAATGGCATTAAAAGTCGTAACCTGCTGGTCATGTAATTTTTTCAATAAAAATTCGTAATTATTACTTCAAAAAAGAATTTAAATATTTTCACATTCTCCTAATATTTTTACATAATAGAAAAATATTACATTTTTAATAAAAATGAGGAGTACCGAACTCTTTTTTCGGGAGATTATTATTCTAATAGCTTTTATGACCAGTTTGCTTCTTTCTAACACGTATTTATGCCATTTACGAGAACTTGCGTAGCTTTTATGTTTATGCCAATTCAATCAAATCGTTAGCTACGACTGCTTAAGATATGTTACGTCACGGGACCACAAGGCGCGGGATTATTTTATATGTAAAGAGATATTCACTAACGATCCAACGGTCCAGATTCATGATGGATCTTGGTCTTGGTCTTGCGTCATTACGTACGATTTTGCTTCCGTTCCATTCCAGATACATGGGCAAAATATAAATTTCAACAAAAGGCAAAATATATATGAATTATCTTAAGTCTTTTTAATTAAAATTTTAATAGATAGGAAGAGGCAGCTAGTAGTCCAGGTATATGGGCAAAATATAAATTTCAACAAAAGGCAAAATATATACGAATTATCTTAAGTTTTATTAATTAAATTTTTAATAGATACCCAACTTTTCAAAGTTTATAAGTTATTATCATGTCTACGTAGTGTCATGTAGCATGAAGTAGACATGTCACGTGATACTGGATTTATTATGAAAATAATTTAAAATTTTAGAAATTTATTTGATAGTTTATTAAATTATAAAAATTTAATTGATAATGTATCAAACTATAAGGACTTAAATGATATTAAATTTAATTAATGAATTATTTTAATAATTAAAATCAAAATTATTAATAATTAAATAAATATGTAGTATAAATATTGTATTCTTTTAATAAAGTAATAAATTAAAAATTTGAAAATATCATACATATCATAAAGTATTTATTTTTATAAATTTAATATCTATAATAATATATATGTGTAAGAGTAACACAAATATATTTATCGTGAAAATAATATAATAATAATTAATTTAAATTGACAAAATTTTTTAGGATGAAAATAAATTGATTTAAATATAATTTTATAAAACTTAAACAGTTTTTTATATTCAATTCTGATTGAATTTAAATAAAATAAGCTAAAACTTATTAAAATTTAAATATGATTTGAACCTTAAATTAAAATATATTAAATATAATTTAAGTATTATTTTATTTGTCTTCTGAATATTCAACACAAAATATTTTTAATATTTCTGAATCTTTGACACAAGAAAAAGGATTTTTAAAATCTAAATTGGGTTTAAATATATTTAAATTTAATATTTAAATTATTTAAATTCAATATGTTTCAAATTATTTTATTTAAATTCAATTAGAATTGAGTATAAAAAATCGTTTAAGTTATATAAAATTATACTAAAATAAAACTATTTTTATCCTAAAAAATTTATTAATTTAAAGTAATTATTAATATATTATTTACATGATAATTGTATTTGTGTTACTCTCACATATATACATTATTATAAATATTAGATTTATAAAATAAAATATTTGTATGATTTTTATAAAAAATTAATTTATTTCTTTATAAAAAACACAATATTTACGACATATATTTCTTTAATTATTAATAATTTTGTTCTAATTATTAAAATAATTTATTAATTAAGTTTAATATCATTTAGGTCCTTATGGTTTGATAAATTATCAAATAGGTCCCTATAGTTTGATAAACTATTAAATAGATCCCTAAAGTTTCAAATTATTTTCATAATTAGTCCAGTACCACGTGGTATGTCCACGTCGTGCCATGTGAATATGACACATGGTATTGCCGTTAAACAGAATAACAGAGAGACTAACAGTGAAAATAATTTGAAACTTTAGGAACATATTTGATAATTTTGAAATTATAAGGATCTAATTGATAATTTATCAAATCATAGGAGGCCTAGATGAATTTAACTCTACTTTAATTTTGATAGAACAAAATAACTTCTTAAGTCTTACGTTTATTTTATAATGTTATATTTTTTATTTTTCTCTAATTTTGATTTCTTACACTCTCTTAAATTATATTTGGTTCAACTTTTTATTTTAGTTTTATTTTTTTATTTTTGTGTATTTTTTCAAGTTTTTTACTAATTTTTAGTTTTTGTACTATATTAATGTGTTATTTTTTAATTTTTATACTTTCTAATTTTTATATTTAAAAAATAAGAAATCAAAAACTCAATTAAACATCCCCTTAAATCTTAACACTTCTCACGTACCTCTCACATATCCCATCTATTTATATGTAAACACTGCTAAAAAAATAAAAATTAATAGTTAAGAGTATGTTTGATAAATATTTTTGTTTTGATTTTTAAAAATATAAAAATCAAAAATATATTAATACAATATAAAAACTAATATATATATATATTCAAAAATATATACAAATAAAAATAAAAATTTGAGTCCAACTATCCAAAACAAAAATCTGCCATCTTTGAGCATTTGAATGTAATTTTTAGTTGTAGATGTTATATTTTTGTATTGAATTTTGTATATTTTTATAAATTTTTATGTTGTTTGTCTGAATTTATGTGATGTATTAAAATATTTTTTTTCGATTTTTATAATATTTTTTATTTATTTTTGTGTTAAAAAAATCTGAAAATTAAATCAAAAAATCGAAACCGAACTAAACGCCCGAAGTCATCGTATTGATATGCTCTACCGTCACCGACAATAAATGAATCACACAAGAACGTCAGTCGTCTCTTACTTTTGTCCAAAGCCATTATTGTTGACTAAAGATAGAAAAGCACACGATATTCCATTCTGGGTGACTCCTTTAGATATTGGTTTCCTACTTGTCTTTTTGTCTGAATAAGGCAAAATTCGCTAAGACATGTGATGCAGTTTAATCAGAGTGCGAGTGCTGGAAGTCCTGACAAATTGGATAATGGAATTTTGAAGTTTTTCCTTAAAACTCCAGCATTATTGGAGGAGAGAAAGAGTTAAAATGGGACAATAATAGAAGTTAGTACCAAGGCAGAGTCAAACATGTGGTGTTTGAGGCAACAAGTGTCATTCAACCTTTGCATAAGCCCATGGACCATTCACGTGATTCGATATTCCCATAATCAACTTTCCAATCGCACTTTCTTCAATTAAAAAGGACTTCAATTTTTTTTATTTTACTAGTCTAATAATTTTTTAAAATTGCTTTCCATAATTCTATAATGCTAATCTTGATTAAAATATTTTATTTTAATTTTTTAAATCAAAGGTTTTGATCAATAAAAAGTTAAAGATGCGAGAAAAATAAATATTATATTACAAATTAAATAAAAGAACTCCTTATTGATATTTAATATCTGAAGAAAAAGGCTACAAAATGCATTTTATAAGTGGTAAACAATCCCAAAGACACCATTAAAACAAAGATAGACTTTTAAAAATATAGACACTTTTAAGAATGTATATCATCCATAAACACGAGCAATAATTATTGAGTTAATTATAATATTATAATTTTTTATAATAATGTAATTTTATAGTCATTTTTTATACACACTGAACGTTTAAATTTAATAATTTTGGATAAATTTTACACGAAGATAAAAAATAATTAAAATTTTCTTAAAATTTTTTCATATGAGATAGAAGACATTATGTTCGACCTTACGCATCTATTGATGACACATCATTGACTCTTATTTGCTTCTCAAGGGGTAAAGATCAAGACTTAACTTTTTTGAATAACTTGATGCGAAAGATATGAGTCCACCGTTAAAGAATTAGTTGTTGTATTATTTTTTTATTATAATATATAATTTATTAACTTGTACTTTTAATTTTTAATTTTTAATTTTAAAGTGATTTTTTAAATTAAAATTTTTGTATCTCGTGCATTTAATTTTTTTAGATATTATTATATTATTTGTGATTGAATTATTTATTATGTCTATTTTACTCAATAATTTTACATAAAAATCATGAAGAATTATTTTGACACTCTACTGAGATAGTTTGATTATTTGTGATGTTCTCCCAACAATATCAAGGTCAGTGGCTAATATAAAATCGTAAGGTGCGTTCTAAAAAGGATTCGAAAAGATAATTGTTAAAAAAGGGCAAAGAATTAAAATTTTACGTTGAAGATAAAATGCAGATAGATAAAAACGGATCAAAATCATCACTAATCTATCATTTTATAATATTCAAAAGTATGGCAAAAAAAGATTCGATAATATGTTAAAAAGATATATTTATCGTACTATTTTGTTTAATGAATTTTGAACATTCATGACATTTATTTTGTAAAAAAATAAAAATCTCTTTCTCTATATATAAATATTTTAATTATTTCATATAATAATAATTATGAATGTCCAGATACTTTCTTTTTTTAACAATTAGGAAGAATTTGTTTTGTTGGTTGTAAATCAAACATACCTGTTCGAGGAAGATTTGTTTGCTTGATTTTGACACGTGTAAGAGAATATGTGATGAGTAGATATGACAAAAAAAAACCAAATTTAATCTATTTTTATATTTTTAATAGAACTAGAGCCGAACTATTTTTAATCTATTTTTATAATTTTTAATATTTTTAGTCTAGATTGAGAAAGTCCAAATAAATCTAGAGCTTTTTTATATCTTCAAATTCTGAACAAGTACTAATTCCTCCACTCTTCTTATTTAGATTCGATAGAAACCAAATTGGACTTGAGCCTATAATATATATATATATATATATTTGGATCGGGGCAAGCTCCCATTGCAATTATTTGTGACGTTGAAATTGCACCTACAGCAATGTCTCTACTTGCGATCTAATTTTTCCTTTGTGCACAGGCCAACCTGGTAAACTGTAAGAACTTGTTTCAATTTCTAGTAGTTTGCACATAATTCATATAAATTATTTAACGAGTCTGATTCTGAGCTAAACAATTCTTTAAATTTCGAACTCTAAAATAATTGAAAAAAAAATGTCACTTATCTTAAAGATGTGAAGATTCAATTTAGTAATTGAAAGTCCTCTCTCTCTCTCCTTTCTCAATATTAATACAAGCACTGGCTAATGATAATAATGATTTAAAAGAAGTTGAAACTCACATGGGTTCAAAGTAACCCCCTTTAAACTCTTTCCCTCAGAGTCCATCTTTATGAATTACAAAATCTAGTTGCAAGGAGTATCCATTTTGTACAAACAACAACAATCCCAGATTTAAGTAAATGACCCACAATCACAGTCTCTCTCCTTGATCAAGTAGGCAATCACCAGCTTTGATCTTCTGACGAGTCCTCGCGCAACAAGGTCGAAAAGAGGGCTATCAAAAGAGGGTTTTTTCTGAGGCTATATACAAAGCTATCATTATTGACGATTCCATCATGATCATGGTCGAACAAACCGAAGAGCTCATGCACCTGAAAGTAAACATGTGATTCAGACTTGATGTTCAAAAGCCTGTCTATGTGATTAGACCAGAAATATTCAGAACTAATCACCAGCAAATATAGTTATAAGCATATCACATTTCTTGGCCAATTCCCGTTATTTAACATATTAAACAGTAATTAGGTAAACTAGTTAATAATATATGCTAAAAAAATGAGAAAAATATATTGCTTGACTGTTTGATGTGGGTCCTATGAATGTAAACAAGGCAAAGATCAGTTACCTCATCCTCATCCAACTTTGGTATTGCTAGTCCAACAGCGTCCCGAAACTGATCCAAAAGCAAATAGAAAAGAAGAATCCAAAGTCAAAATTCCCAAACATCGTATTAGTAATTAGGAGAAGGTAAGAAGAACCCACTTCTTGTTCTGAAATTTGAGCATGCCCTCCAATACCGCATTTACGAAAAGCTAGTTCACAAGATTGTAAGAATAACCGCAGATTCATGACGTGAGCTGATCCATATAGGAACTGCAAGGAATAAATAAGTTCTAAGAGCTTCAGAAGTATGTTCCTGGTAAAAGAATGTATACAAAATGTAGAAGAAAGAGAGTCAACAGTATAAATAAGCACACACAAGCAACCCAAGCCAACCCAAGTGCTAAGAAAGTGAGTGGGAAATAGATGATTACTTGCTTGAATGTGATTGCTCCATTCCTCTCCACATCAATGAAACTAAATATCTGCAACACAAAGACGTAAAATTTAAGGGCTTCTTTTCATCCCATTGCAAAGGAACTTACAAGATATGGTAAGAGACATCAAAACCAAAAAGGTGTAAAGATCAAGATTTCATGAATTAACTAACCTCCTCTGAAAGGCTGCAAGGCCTCAGTTTCAGAGCTGAGCAGAAGTCATTGAATTTAACTCGACCACTGTGCACAGAGCGAGCAAGTTAGAACTTCTCTTTTTAGTGACTGGGAAAACGAAAATTGCAAACATGTAACTGGTCTGCAACACAATACAGCAATAACTGACACATCTTTTTCCTGAGAAATGTAAGAAATGATAATGAAGCAGGAATTCTAAAAGCAGGCAATCATTACAGAGTGACTCCACACCACAAAACCCAAATAAATCTCATCAAAGGATGCAAAGGTTCAATGGTTCGAGAATTTCTTTGTTTTGTTTTGTTTGTGAGTAAGCAATGGAGGGAGGGAGGGAGGGAGAAGGATGGTCGCATAGGAGACGTCATGTTCTAGCTATAGTGATTTTAGAAACAAAAACATCGAGCCGTGTGGTTTGGAGGAGGACCAAAAATAGCAACCAAAATGTGGAAGGAGCTAGAAATCAGACATCCAAAAACAACTATGACAATCCTTAATTCATAACCATAAAGTGAGAAATAAAACAAAAAAAACTATTGGACCACACCAAACTTACAGATTTTGTAATGGCATTTACCACACAGTGGGTCACTATAGACAAGCTACAAATGACAGACAGAAGCTGCTAAAAGTTATTCAACTGAATGCAAAACCAAGAACTTCCTTTATTACTTGCTAGTGAAATCATGTACCTTGAATCTGGATTCATAGATAGAAACATGTCCAAAAAGTCCACAGCTTCCAGACTGCTCATGTGGAATAACTGTAAGGAAAAAACAACCCCATCATTTTCACAGATAAAAGAATGTTATTTATCAACTTTGGCTTCTAATAGTACATCATTGCTACACAACATAATCTCTCTCTCTCTCACTCGCACACACGCACGCACGCACGCACGCACATGCAGTTTAGATACATACCGATTCGACCTTAGCCATTTCAACCATAAAATTTGAGGGATTCACCTGCAAAAACTATTGACATAAGGGGAACGGCATATTACAGCTGAATCAATGAGATTAATATTGCAATAAGTCAGGTTAAGTCCAATTCCAATTAAATAAATCAATACCTACACTGGAGACTAAAATAGAGCCAGTACAGTCTAATACAAACTTCCTTCAGCACAGACTTATTGCAATCACCCTTGCTGATCGTTTGAGACCATTCACTTCAAATGCAGCCATAGAGTAGCAAAGTGGTTCAAAATGTCAGGCTACAGATTACAGCAAAGGCTGAAGCAAGTTGAGTAACTCAACATTGCTGTATACCAATATCATGATAAAGCTAACAAAGTAAGCATTCATCTCTTAGGCGCTATAATTAGTAGTTGGCAATTCAAAGTGCAGTTCCGGGTAAAGTTATTAATCAAGAACTATCAATTCGAAACTGTTATATACCATTTCATATGTTACCCGCCATTTGTCAACAATAAAACACCTCAAGTAATAGACGGAAAAATAAAAACTAAAAAACAATAATAGTTTCAAAAGTTTGATTTGAATAAAGCGATATGTTACCTGTTTAGAATCCAATGCTTTCAAGAGCAGCATAAGATCTCCATAGGAATGAGAAGTTTGAACCACATTAAGTGCACTAGCGATAGCATGGCCAATCTGCAAAATGTCATATTAATATATCTATCAAGCAAACACAAGCAGAGCAATAAAGAAATGTGTTGCTGTCAATGCATCCTAATAAATGTGTGAACACCGATCCAGAACAGTAAGGATTACTTTGTTGAGTTAGAAGACAAGAAATGTCATTTAAATACAATGTATAAATAGATTAGTGACTCACCATTTGAGCAAAATGGGCAGGATCATCTTTGCAGTTATCAAGAGGGAAGACTATGGGTAGGTACTCCACCTGATCATACCATAAATGTTTACCTCAATCAACTTCATTCAATAGGTTGGCACAACCTGCCTGCTTGTATGGAAACTAAAGATCAAATTTGTTGGTCAGTACAACATACCTCCATAAAATTGTGGAACTGTGTGAACATCCTAAACATGAGCTTTGCCAAAGAAATATTGCCCCTAAAAATATGGAGAATGACAGCATTGATACAAGGAAAAGCAGAACAAAAAATAACCTAAATGCAGTTTCGGCCGAGAAGTATAACTTTACCATGATTGATCAAAGTGAATATGAGGATAACGAATAACAACTGGTTGGATTGGATAGCCTGGGATGAATGCTCCAAGTTGGAATGAAATAACCACCCTCCCATTTGTTGTTGTTCCCTCAGGAAACAACAACACACGAGGAAATCTACCACATGAAGCTTTTCTCTGTATTCAGATTCTAGAAAGCAGATTTATGTATCAAATAGCTTATATACTGATCAAAATCGTTCAAATTTCTTGCAAAACTAAACGTAAAAGACTACTGGATGTGTATTTGATGTTGTGAATATCTAGCTAGTATAGCACTATATTGCAATGCCTAAGAAGCAGTCGTGATTATATATTTGCATAGATACAAGAAGCATAAATATCATAACTTACAGAAACATACATAATTTACCATTACTGCTATATTAGACGAGCATAAAGGTCAACAATTACAGATAGTTCCTACCTTTATTTCATTTACAGCATTCTTCCTTGACGAATGAGAGAACCGATCAACATATATTACCTGAGACCACCGAATAAAAAACAAAACCTTTTCTTATCAATAGATACATGTAGGGAGAAAGAAACTACAAAAAACTTGAAAACTTGTTTATAGAAGCAACCTGCATTGCTCTTATAATAGTTCCAACAACAGGAATCGAATCATGTGACTCAGCTGCAACAATAGTAGGGAATATTTCATAGAAGTAGAATATAGGGTCGATATAAGATACATGATTTGACACAACAATTGGAGCAATCTCCCGAGGAGCAGGCTTCCCTTTTCTTCTTATCCATTGGTAGCTGTAAGCAAAGAACCAATCTACGATTAGATAAAACAGTTTCATGTCAACTACTACTAAACGATCAACGTTCATGGATAAAGAAAGGAACTTTACCCAAAAGAGAAGAGAATACAACGAGCACAAACCCTAGTGACCCACATAAGCCTCGAGCGCCATTCGGGCATAGGATTATGCTTATCCTTCCATCCCAGAAGAGCACATTTGGTAGCAGTAAACCCCACAAACAAACAAAGTCCAAAGAGGACAAGCCTGGCAGCCGCAATCGGCAAGCACAGCACAATCTTAATCATCTCATATAAACCTTCAATATAGGGCGTCCCGTTGCGAAACGGATCCACCGTACACGGCGGGGGTACGTACAGTCCACCCGACCCGATAAACTCAAACGGGTTGTTGCTAGAAGCACTGGATTTGGAGCTACCGTTGAGTTGCGGGATACGATTATTGATGTGGGTACCGTTGGATTGGGCAGACGAGGGTCGCGGAGAAGAGTCGTCGTCATCAACGGTGATGACAGTCTGTGGGCCATCTGAGGGCTTAGAGATGAGAAGGGGAGTGGAGAGGCCGTTGGCTGCCATTACTGAAGCGGAAACAGAGGTTATGTTTCTGGTTTCTGTTCTTTTCTCCTCATTTCCATTAGAGGACAAAGTGACGTTGGGAAGTCGTCAGTTTTAAGGCTACGGGGGTAGAGTGATCTGGCAGCTCCTCACACGCATGTTTTCATTCGCTCTAGCAATTACTTTCGAGCAGCTTCCCTGAAAATTTTCATCATATTTTCGCTTTTTTATTTTTGGTCTGCGAGTAATTAGCTAACAATTAAGATATTTTTCTACTTAATAAGTCTTTAATTTTAAATAAATTTATTAAAATTTTTGAATAAATTTTAAACGGTTGATTATTAAAATAAAAAATTAAATTATTTAATTTTTTAATAAATCAAAATTTTTTAAAAATTAAAATTACATGTATTAATTTAATTAATATGATAAATATAATATAAATTAATTAACTTTTTAAAAGTTATTGTCTTAATTAAAAAATTGATGATTTAATTAAAAAATTTGACAAATTAACCACCAAAAATTAATCATTCATTATCACATTCAAAAAAATAATCAGTTTTTGTTTTAAATTAGTAATGTATTGTTAGAAGATATTTAATAATATTTTGATCTTTAATTTTAGTTTTAATTTTTTTATTTTTAAAATAAAAAATAACATAAATATTTAAAAAATAATACATTAATATAATAAAAAATCGAAAATTCGAATTTGTAAGGCTGAAAAATAGTGCATAGTGCAAGATAACATTGAAGGAATTGATTGTAAGGAAGTTGAACAAAACAGATTCGGCAGATGTTCCAATAAGTTGTGTACTCCTACAGTTTCCCCTTGCCTTCTCCGACGTGGGACTGTTCAACAAAGGCCTGTTCTCCTCCAGAAGTGTACTGCCAACATGAGAAGATCAATAAACAGTCTTGCTACGTTATTGTGAACAGGTTGGGAGGTTCCAAGTGATCCAAGAGACTTACGAAGTGAAACAGCCTGAACCATGATTCCCTTGATACTTTGAGCAGTAAACCGATCTCATAATTTGCCGGAGCACCTTCCTCTGCTCTCTTGCGGATATGAATTGTGGCAAACAAACCCAAGACTGATTGTAACTTCAAAATCTTCATCTTCCGAGGGATTATCAGATATGGTTCTCTTCGTCACATACTGTATTGCTCCCAGGATCATCAAAATATAGTCGATCACCAAAGAAATGTTCATCTTCCGGAGGCTTATAATTGTTCCCCCTCCAAACAACAATCTGCTCCTTGTCAAACGTCACAAGGATACATGGAACCAAATCCTGCAATGACACTGAAAATAACTGAGGTTACAGAAAACAAGTTGCAATGAAGCTACGATAAATTTTTTTTTTTTTAATACCTTACAATTTAGATCCACTGAACCCATAAACAAGTGAGAATATGCTCGTAAGGAAATTTCATTATAGAAGAGTAAATACACACAAGCTTAACTGGAGAGACTTGCTTCTACCTTACTCATTCACAAGGACAAAACGAACACGCGCTTACGGATTTTTATCTTCATCTAAAACTAATCCAATAAAGTAATTAGAAGCATTTCAATTTTTACCCTTAATTTGCAGCCTATTTTCTTGTAATCCTTTCTCTCAAGGCCCTGACAATCAATTCGAGCCAGCTCACTGACAAGAAAAGCATCTCTAACCATAGGTATCAGGTTGCCATAGTAACCATTTTTTGCTGCATTAGGCATGTGAACATTAGCAAAAAGATGAAAGGATCCAACTATTCAAAAATTGAGAACCTGGCAATAAAAAGAACATATACCAAGTTTTGTTAAAGCAGGGACAGCTAGTCCTCTTTTTCTCATTTGCTTTGTTTCTTCAATGCTTAGTCCATCAATAGTAGTCTTGATCAGCTTCGGATACACGGGCTCATGAGGTTTCCACAGCATTAATGGAATTACAGGCCTCTTCTTCGGATTGTAGTTTCGACCTCGATACAAAACAATTGTACCGCCATGTCGCTGGATGATCTGTCCAAAAGTTTTATCCTGCAACAAAATTAAATGAAACTTTGCTTGCAGCTTCTACCTAATTCATGGATACAATCAATCATATAGGGAACACCCTCCATTGGTAAGACACAAACAGCTACCAGATTAAGAGACACCAGTGTCACCATATTTGAAGGAAATAAGATACCTCAAGCTGAGTGCAAACGTTTTTCATATCAACAGTGGGAACACCCATGCACCTAATCCTCACTGCTTCATCATGTCTCCAGTGATTATGAATATCATTCAGCATGTTATGAGTTAAACCATCTCTCCCTGTAAGAGATTAGGGATATCATTCAGCATGCAACCAGATGGTTAAATACATGTTTGCAGACTAAAAATGGTTTCTTCACAATTTCTAGGATTCAAATTCAACAACAAATGAAACTCCAGAAAATCTTAAACCCTAAACCCAAAAATGGGTATTACCTAAATTAATTTGCCTCTTGGTTTTCTTTCTGTACGCATCTTTGCAGACTAAAAATGGTTTCTTCACAACTTTTAGGTTCAAATTCAACAACAAATGAAACTCCAGAAGATCTTAAACCCTAAACCCAAAAAGGGTATTACCTAAATTAATCTGCCTCTTGGTTTTCTTTCTGTGACACCTATCCACCAAAATCTTCCTCTCCGCGCCAGTGAGTGGGTCTCCTTGAATTCTCTCTCTCGTCATTCTTCTCTTCTCCTCCAATTTCGAATCCTCCACTCCATCCAAAGACTCCACCTTCGGGTCGACAGCCGGGGCGCAAACTCCAGTCCATACCCGGTCCAACCGATCCGGGCCAAAAGGTGAGTACTTCGGCTCTCTCAGGCCAATGGGCCTCACCGCTGAGCTACTCTCCGTGTAACTATATCGAAAATCAAAGGGCAAGCTAGAGCGTACCGTTTTAATAGCCGTCCGATCGAGCGAAGACGGAGGGCAATATGGTGGCTTTTTCTTCTTCTTCTTATTGTGGTTATCTAATTTAGGGTTAGGGTTTTGAGGGATTTGGGGAGAGAGCGAAGGTGGTGGTTTGAAGGAGTAGTAGTCGTGAAGCTTAGAAGACGACGAGGTAGAATAAAGCTGGAGAGGGAGGCGCGTGGAACAGACTGGCGGCTTATGACGGGAGAGGCGCGTGATGAGGAACATCAAAAACGGTTTCCGCTGCCGTTATACGAGGTAATGGGCTCCCGATTTCAAGAACAGACATAGACATTAGAAGTTTGGGATTAGCCGTTAAAGCTTGTGCTTCAGCTGAAAGGCTCCAATGCGTATTTGTTTCCCAGGCTATGGCAGCCTTGATGATTTTTAAGGGCCCATTGTTAGAGGCCCAAGTTCTTCCATTGAATATATATTTTGGAATTTTTTTGGTAAAATAGACATTTTATTTAATATTAACTAAATAGAATTTATAAAAAGGGTCCCTTAGTAAGAAGCCATTTAAGTCAAACTAAAATTTATGATTTTCTAGCCAATTTTTATATCTCTAATGAAGATTTTTTAATAAAAAATGTACAATCATTCTTTATTCAATACATGATATATATATATATATCTTTATATAATAACATAGAAATTATGTAATTTTGAAAGAAAATTGATATGTTACTACAAGTTCGACTCACATGTTTTATGATGAATATGTTCTTTTAATAGTTAAAAGGTTCTTCTTACCATATTTAGCCCATGTGTTTTTGGAGTTAGATAGCAAATTTTAGATATAGGCCACTTCCCATTATGTGTCTAGAGACGAATAACTTTTACAAATTTTATAAAATTTTTAAAAAAGGTACTTAACGTTTACAAATTAATTTTTGGGTTAATTGAGTTGGATTCATTATATTTTATCTTTTTTAAATTTTTTATTTCAAACATAACTCTCTTTATTATATTACGTTAAATTTCTCTCTTTGATAGCTCCAAAACAACTCATATCTAAAAGTTTCAATGTTATAAATAAATAAATATTAATATATGATAAAAATACATTACATGATAATAAAATAGTATTATTAAAAATAAAAATAAAAAATTTTAAATAAAAACTCAAATCACATAGAAAACTAATTTATTTAACCTTTAATTCTTAATGTTTATTTTTATTTATAAAATGATTATTGTTTTTATAAAATTCAATAATAAATCCTTTAATTTTTATTATGCTAAAAGACAAGGTAACAGTAACATATTCGACATATCGTATACAAAAGTTATCCATCCCATAAAATAGGAATAAGAGTTATAGAAACAAAAGAAAATTAAAAAGATTTCAATAAATTTGCCTTTCAAACTAACTTATAGTTATTATTATGATTATCAACATGTATGAATGAATGCCTTTTATGTTACAAAGCACAACGACTCACCATTTATAATTTTTGTTTCTTTACCAACATAATAAGTTATAAATAAACTTTCATAAATCAAATAAATAGCTCCACTCCGACCTCCTCTTCTCCTTCCTTGTTCCTTATGCTTGTTTCTCTTCCATTATCTCCTTCCATGTTGATATTTGCTTCCTTCATGACTTTCCTTTCCTGTTGACCCTTCATTTCTTGTGCTTCCCTGCTCCCCTTAGCTTTAGTCCTTCTTGTTGGTTTAGTGCTCCATCCTTCTCCTTTGTCTACCGTGATTCTGGGCCTCATTTGCTTCGGTTCCTTGCTTTCCTACTATGCTCCTAATAGCTCTCTTACTGTTAGGAAGGCTTTCCTATCCTCCACTTTGAATTTGCTTTCCCACCCTTTGTTGCTTCACCTACTCTTAACTTACCCTAACTTTACCTTTTATGGTTTCCTTCTCCTTCACATAAGCCATGCCAGGAAGCAACCTTCCCTTAGTAGGCGAATTCTCCCCTTGCCCTCTTCCAACCCTTCCTTACCACTCCCTTCTCCCCCCTCCCCCCCCAACAGTTTGCCTCCTTCCTATAGAGAGGGGTCGGATCCTCCTTAAATTAGAAGGAGTTGGAAACAAGTCATTGGAGAATCTTTTATTTCATCTTTGACCTTCTGCCCCCTAGGTCTTAAATGGCCAGCAAATAGTGTGCCCTCCCTTAGAAGTACTGCAAGATGGAGCTACATTTTAGAACTCCATCCTTGTTGGCTTCTTTTTTAGGTAAACATTCACCCTTCTCGGTACTTCATTCTTGGGCATGAAAGCAATAAAAATCAAAAGGCCTGTGTGAGGTTATGCTAAATAAAGAGGATGTGGTCCTATTCAAGTTCAACAGAGAATCTAGGGCTCGGGACATTATTGAATTAAACCTTGGCATGAAAGCAATTGTCCTATCTTCCTACAATTTTGGAAACTAGGCTTATCCCTAGAAAAGGTGAAATATGAGTAGGTGTCTATATGGGTTCACTTTCATAACGTTCCTTTGAAATATTGGTCCATATTAGGGTTGAGTCACCTAGCCAATTTTATTAGTAAGCTTATATGTATGAACGAGAACACTGGCTTACAAAAATGTATTGGATATGTAAGGCTATATATAAAGTATGGAAAGGGGGAAAATTTTACTAAGTACTATTCCTTTGATGAGGATCGATGAGAATGAAGACTTATTTAAAGATACTATTAAAGTTTCCTATAAATGGAAAGCCCCAACCAACCAAAACAAGCACTGGAAACCAATTAGAAGGACATTATTGACTAGACTTTCTGATGAACTAGTGCGCACTAAGGACTCTAATCAACTACCGGATGTTAGCATTGAAATGTAATACGATGGGTACATATTTATCAAACCAAACTTCTGGTCCCAAGCCAATAGAAACTATAAATGAGAAGGGCTTGAGCTTATCTATTGATATCTAATATTAGAAGGTTGCAGAACAACTTACCAAGGTACAATCATCCCCTCCACTAAAAAATGAGGTAGCAGCCAATGTGAATGTGCAACAAATTGATGAGCAGGGCTCAGTTGAACGGCAAGCTAACTTTCATCCACTTCTAGATAGTATTGAGCTTTTACTAGAGAAGAAGCGGTGTAAGTCCTTTCCCCACACTCAATTACAATTACCACAGATGTTAAGAAGTCCAAGAAATCCCCCTACAAACAAATAACATTGCATTAGCTTTATTAAAAGGGCAAGTAACTCAATTGGAAGAATCCCAATCTTTCTTAGACTGTTTATCCATGAATTCCAATGATGTTACTTCCACCTATCTAGGAGAGGAGTTTCTTAAGCTATCTACTAGTAATCAGGGAGGAGGAAGAGGGCCACCTCTAAATTACTTCACCCCACCCAATGATTATTGGAGCTTAATATTTAAGAGGCATAAACTACCCAAAAAAAAAAAAAGTGCAATCCTTAAAGGATTTTATTAGAGATAATAAGCCTATGATATTTGGCATTTTAGAAACTAAGTTGACCAGTGTGAAGTGCAACACTCTTACTATGTTAGGGAGGAATTGAGCTTTTGTCACTAAACAGCCCCACCACCATTATAGTCGAGTAATAGTGGCCTATGACTTTAATATTTCAGTGCTCTAAATTTCAGATTAAGCTATTCATGTCGTTGCCCAAATAAAGTATGTGGATGTCAAAGCTACTGTTTTGTTTTTATATACCTTAATTTTTGCTTTTCAAAGGCACCAGTTATGGAGAGATATTGAGAGGATAAGAAGATCCCCTATAGATTCATGATTACTAATTACGGACTTTAACTATGTTCTCTGTATCTCAGAAGTAGAGGGGCATACTAGCAACCGTAATCTTAACAAAAGTGATCTTAGAGAGTGCTTAGAGTAGGTTGCTTTGATTGACCTTAGTTATGTTGACAATTTTTTTACATTGTGTAACAGACAAGCTAATCAAGGATTTATTAGGAAAAAGCTGGATAGGGTAATGGTCAATGATGCTTGGCTAGACCATTTTAAGGATAGTTATGCTTTGTTTAGAGACCCTCTATTTTTTTAGCCACTTCCATATTTTAGTACAAATCCCTACCAATGACTATAAACCTTGCCACCCATTTTAATTCAACAATGTTTTAATTGAAGTAAAAGGTTTTCAAGTGACAGTATTTAAAGGCTTGGATTAGAATTTTTCTAAGGACAAGTAGCCTGCTTGTGTTAAGAAAATAAAAATTATTAAAAGGATTCTCAAAACTCTTAATGCATAATGGTCAAACCATACTTAAAAAGTAGTTTCAGATGCTCGTGAGGCCTTATAAAAGGTTCAACAGTGGATGTATGCTCACCGAGGCGATTCAATCAACATAACCTGGGAGAAGGCAACTTTGAGGACTTATTTGGAAGCAGTCTCACGTCACTACTCTCTATTAAAACAACACTTAGCAATTTTTTCCATAATGCCATAATGGGTAAAAGGAACTCCAACTGTATAGTTTCTCTTATAAAGGAGGATGACACTATTGTAAGTACCCAGGAGGACCTAAAAGTTTAGGCAATTTCTTATCTTAAGAATTTCCTAGGTACTAGAGCTAACAGTGTTTCTAGTGTTCCTACTCTCCAATCATTTATTAAGCATAGCCTATCAAAGGAAGAATGTCAGGCCTTATGTAGATCTTTTTCAATGAAAGAGATTGAAACGACAATGTTTGACTAGCACTATAACAAATCCCCAAGTCTGGACAGGCTAAATGGTCACTTTTTTCAAAAGAGTTAGCCTTTTATTAAGGCGGTGGTTATTGTTACAGTTCAAGAATTTTTTTGGGTCAAGTAAACTGTTGAAAATTATCAAGAAGACATTTATTTATCTTATCCTTAAAGTGGAGAACCCAACATCATTGAGTGAATTTATACCCATCTCTTATTATGACACCCTCTATAAGGTCATTATTAAGCTCCTTGCCACTAGATTAAAGACAATTCCGAACTTAATAGTGGGTGACTCTCAAGGGGCTTTCTTGGAAGGTAGAGTAATTAGTGAAAACTTCCTACATGTTCTGGAACTTTTTAATGGTTACAAAAAAAAAAAGAGCTTAGCCAATAACTATGCTTTTAAAATTGACTTTCATAAAGCTTACGACTCGGTAGGTTGGAATTTCCTGCAACACTCCTTATAAGCTTTTGGTTCCCCCCTGAAGTTTGGGATGTGGTTTCAATAATGTATAGAAACAATCTCATTCAATATCTTATAAATAAAGAGCCTATGGAGCTTATTGTGGGAGGTAAGGGACTTAGATACGTAGATCCTCTCTCGCCTTATTTGTTTATTCCATGCATGGAAATGTTTCATAGGTTGTTATGACACAATATCCTCCAGGATAGGAATTTTAAATTCCATAGTAAATACAAAAGGGTTAATTTAGTAGACTTGGTTTTTATGGATGACTTGTTAGTATTTTCAAAAGCTTACGACTACTTTCTTAACCTACTCATGGCTTCTCTTTAAACCTTCAAACTAATTTCAAGGTTACGCATCAATAACACTGAGAGTTTTATGATTGTTTTAGCTTGTGCTCAAACAGAGGTTGTATAGCAATCCTAAGTTATTGGACTAAGAATTAAAGAACTTTATTTCCCCTATTTGGGACTATCTATCACTACTCATAAGCTTTAATATAGGGGTTACAGTGCTTTGATAGACAATGTTCATAAAAATATTGCACAGTTGGTATAACAAGTCTCTATCTTTTGGTTGGAGATTATAACTAATCAAATTAGCCCTCAACTCACATCACATTTACTGGTGCTCACTCTTTTGCATTGCCAAGGAATTAATGATGGAGAAATTGATGAAGGCATTTCTACGGACTGGTTATTTGAAAAGAAAATCCAGTGTTAAAGTTTGTTGGACATGAGTCTGTAAGCCTATTGATGAGGGAGGGCTAGGAATAATCCCTATTAACCTAACAAATAAGGTTCTGTTGGGGAAAAGACTACGAAGACTGCTTGTTTAGAGGGAACTACTTTGATCTAGATGGATGTAGGTCTACTATTCATAAGGATAGAGTATTTGAGATGTGGATCAAACCCTTGCCACAACATCCCATTTTCACCCAGTTATTGAAAACAAGGGAGCCTGTCCAAGATCACATAAAATGTAGAATAGGTAATGGTGCAAGAGCTTCATTATTATTTGATAATTGGTGTGCTTTAGGTCCTATATACAAACCAAAATTCCAATAACTGGTAGGTTTAAGGTAATCTAGAGACTCTATGGTTAAATAATGGATAAATTTGGATTGGTGCCAATACCCCTACACAAATCTAAGGCTTTTTACTTGCCTGCAATCCCAAATCAACTAGTGAGGATTCTTACTTATGGCTTAGACACCCCTTAGACTTATTCATAAATAAATCTTGTAAGGTGCTATTAGCGAAGATTTATCTAAAACTAGGTTTATGTAAGGTTATATGGAACAACAATCTATTGGTTAAGATTTCCTTCTTCTTATGACTATTAGAACATAAAAAACTGAACATAACCAACAGATTCCGATTTTTACACATCCTATTCAGGTGTTTCCCTTGTAAGAATCACCATGAATCACTCAATCATCTATTCTTTATTTCTAATTTATCTACTTATGTCTAGAGCAATATTAGACAATACTGTCATTGGGTAATTATTTTCAATACCTATTCATAGGTACTAAGTTGGTTTGAGATATATTTTCAGGAGACTGAAGACAACAAAATCATTCACCTAATCTCCTTGGAATCAACTATGTACAATTTGTGGAGGGAGAGGAATAGATATTATTTTAAGGACACTAAACTCACTACGGACCAGCTAGTACATGAGACGTGGACATGGATATGTGAACAAGTCATAACTTTAGACCTAAAGAGAAGGGGGAGGTTCTGAAGTAGGTATAAGTCTAGTCTAAGTACCATCCAACCTAGACTGGCTCCAGTGGTAGGAGCTCTCACCAATCCTAGTTCATAGTGAAATCGCAAACCTGAGCTATTAAAGCTTACCTTATTTGTCGACTTGATCATGATACCCTTGACAGTCCATTCTATTAGTGGGCCTACCATATAAAGTTTAAAATTTTTTAGGAAGGAATCATTGCTTATAGACACAATAACATTAAGGGGAACTCCCACCTCTTCTTTTTGCTTCATGAAGAGGTTTTGATTAGAGATTGTAGGCATGTTGATTGGAAGAAAACTAGGGATTTAGTAGTGATTGATGCAGATCGAAGCTCTCTAGATTGAGGGGATGTGAGGGAGTAGACTGTTTTGTGCTTTGACTAATTGTTTTGTAAAGAGCTTAAGATTCAAGGTCTATGAGATGAAGGGTCTAGTGCAACATACTTATGGCTATGTGGTGGTAAACGAAGAATGGCCCTTGGGAGGATGATGAAACACTGGGAAATGACTGATCAAAGATTGCAACTTAAGGTGTAAGAAATTGTTTTTGTTTTAGGTGTGTGTGTTTTGCCTCAAGCTCGTCCTTAACCGTATGCTAGGTGGCTTTGGGAGACACAAGGAGTTTTACATATGTAAGGATCAGGGGATCTTGTAAAACAACACTCCTCCTTTCTTTAATAATTAAATTTATTTAATTAAAAAAAACATAATAAGTTATAATTTTTCCTTCTAATTTACCAATGAGTAGGAATGGTATGAAATTATACCATAAATATTTCCTCCAATCTTTTCTTGTGTCGAAATAATAATGATTCTTGATACTGTTTGTCTAAGATTCCTATTCTTACTTTTTATATTTCCAAGTTTAGCATAACCTCTATTTTTCTTTTTTATGTGTATAAATTTGATTTTTTAAATATAAATAAATAGTAGTTGATAAATAAAAAAGAAAGGTAATCTTTTTTATTAAATAGATTGTTTTCAATGAACTTCTTAAAAAATTAATTTTGATGAGATACTCAAATAAATAATAAATAGAATAAAAATTAATAGAATTAAATAAGGTTATATTAATATAAAAAATTGACATGATATTGAATCCACAAAACTAGATCAAATTTGAAATTGCAGAAAAAAGTTAATCCCTTTTAACAAAATTATACAACATATATTTCCTCCAATGCTGTAACAAGGATATAGCATTTGGCCAAAAAAAAAAAACTTAAAATTAATATAAAACTTTTTAACTATAGCATTTTCAATGGAATAATAAGGATATATCACCAAAAAAAATTAATAATAAATCATGTAATTTTTATAATAAATATTTTTTATTGTGCATTAATCTTAGCGTGGTTATTAAATTTAAAATGCAAAACTATTTAGTTATTAAATATTAATAAGTTAATTTATAAACTCATAGATTTAGTTACATTTTTTTGTGAAATTTTAAATCGAATTCGTCTTAGTTCATGATGGATTGAACACATGAAGCGAACATTTTCATTACAAGATTCCAGAGAAGTACATTCCTTTCATCACAATCCTTCTCAGTCAAGATTAAGCAGAAAATCACCAAAATTTGCAGCCGCAGCCATGCCCCTTCTTCTTGTTCATCATTATTATCATCATCATCATAATATGTGCCGCACTAACTACCTCCATTCAAGTTGGGTCCTAAGACGACCAACTCCTAATGATGTCTTCTTGAAGACAAAACTTAAAAGCGACTCAAACTCAAAGATGTTGTGTTGGAACGAGACCCAACTGGCTGACTATTTTATTTGTGCCACTTGGCTTGATTGACTAATGCATTACACAAAGTACCAACTATTGTTCATGGCTTATGGTCCCAACGTGTATAAAGTTGCATTCTAGTTTTGGAAACGTGCATCATTTTCCTTGAAGAGGAAGCAAAGAACGCCAACATACACCAAAACTCGAGGCATCCAAAAAAACATCATTTTTGTAATTTTATTTTGAAAAATTTTATGTAGTTGGTCTTCGGAGAGCCTAACAAGAATATGGATTAGATTTAAGTAAATAATTTAAGATAATTGGTTATAGGTCACCTATATAACTTACTTTAAATTTTTGTAATTTTTTATTATTTTTTATGTAAGATAATTCATTATCATAAGGGAATCCACTAACTGTATTACTTTTTCTTAATTTATAGTTTATATAAAATCATTTGAGTTCCTAAAAGGAATAAGACCTGACTAAAATTTTTCTGACTTCACCTAACTCAATACAACATTTATATTCAATTTAGAGATACCAAATCTCAATTCAAAATTTTTAAATAATGAGTTATAGTATTTATTGTATATACGTTACTTCAACTTTTTTCTTTTTTAATTTGAGGTAATTTAGTTGTAATTTTTCATAATAGTATGTAAGAATATTTTGACCTACTAATTGCATATTGTATCCGTTTATTTTATAATCACAAATAAATTGTAATTATTATATTTTAAAAATGTATTAAAAAACTTTCAAGAAATATAATAGTTTATTAATTACATATATTAAATAATTTATTTAGGCCCCTTTTTTTACATTTCTGTTTTTTTTTTAAATTTTTTAAATATAGAAATTAATGACAAAAGTACATAAATTAATGATAAAAACATAAAAATCAATGATAAAATATAAAAACTAATAAAAAACTTGCATTAATTTTCGTACTAAAAAATAGAGATAGATAATTAAAATTAAAAGGTGACCTATATGGACTCTTAATAAACTCAATGCAAGTGATTGATAGTAAATTTTAATAAAAATAAATTTTTTACTTTAGCTCGAAAATTTTTTGAGTAGTTTAAAGAATTAGAAACCAAAATATCGAAAAGTAGAAACCCTCTAGTCTCTAGATTCAACCTGCCAAACCCAGCTTCTTTTGCTTGCAATTTCATCTATTGTGGACTGAGGAATTGAATCTTATAATTCACCAGAACCAGAAGACTAAATCATGTGTTGTTAAAATTGCATAAATAATTACCAAATCGAAGTCCATAATAACTTCGATTGCGAACCTGAAGTTCATAATTCAGGTGGCTTAGAATTATGTCATTAAAATGATTGAATGCAGATAAAAAGTGGGATCAGAACGTCCTCGAGCCAACTCGTCACGAAATACACATTGAATGAATTGTTTAAATCTACGTAATAATTTGAAACTACTAGTGAAATACATGTTCATCGTTATGATTAGAACGCATATTGAGTTAGTCATTTGGGTATACGTAATAGTTTTAGATCATGTGTTCTAAAGAAAGCAGTGCAGTCGTCATTATTTAAGTCGCTTAAGTGTATGCCGTAGTGGTAAATCATATATTTTAGATAATGTATTTGGCGAGCCAATTATTTAAAATTAATTTATAAGTTCAATCCAATAAACACTTACAAACCCTAATGTGTCTTTATATTTATTCAACCTTTTTTTTTTAATTGAGGTGAGTCAAATCTTCTACTCTCTATCTTGAAATTTCAACCTCTTGAATTAGAAGGTTCTTTTACGACATAACTTTGTTTTAAAACAACTAATTTATATAATAAATGTGGTTCATGTACACAGATAAGTAAGTAAATATTGAAGCGAAACGATGAGAATAGAGTTAAAACAATTAGTTTATATTGTATATGTGGTTCATGTATACTGATAAACAAGCAAATGACAGAGCGAAGTAACGACACATATCAATGACTCCATTGTATTCAATTGTGAATCATCGTTATAATCCTTCGACAATGTAAATAAAATGATAGTTAAAAATGGGGCTATTGTGGGAATTGCTATACATTGCAAAAAAGATGAAAAGTGTTTTATTTGTACATAATTTTCAAGATTTTTTTTTGGAAAATTTAATGTATTATATTATTTTCAGCTAATTACAAGAACCCATAATCATTTTACTCTTGAGGACATAAGTAATACAAGGTTATTAAACCTCGTTAAATTTGTGTGTTCTTGCGTTTTTTTTTCTTTTCTTTATTTTCTCTTAAGTTTATTTCTCAACAGTCTGTTTCTATCTCTCAAAAAAAAAATTCGTTTTTCTCTAATTATGAATAAATTAAATTAATGGCCTTATAGTATCCTTTGAATCTTAAAGTGGAGACTACTCACCTTAAAAATTAGATATCTTAATTAACAAGCTTTTATACTCAATTCACATAATCTACCGTGAACTTTTTTGAAAAGGAAAAAAAATTGCGGTTAGTGAATAGTAAATGCCAGAAAAGAGGCATTTTAATGGAGCATAGTATATAGAGATGACCAAAGACTATTTGTCACCTCATTCGAAACTGCCATGGCATTTTATCCATCTTCGATTGGGATTGAAGGCGTGCACTTTGATCATAAAGAATGAGAAAAGTAGTTGTACTTTTAATGATGATGCAGAATGAGCAGCCATAACGACCTCACTCCATGTCCCCCTAAGTTTCCTTTTGCTTCCCTATATATATATGCTATTTTCCTAGCTTCCATTTTCAGAAGATTCAGTGTCTGTGATCCTTAATCACTTTTTTATCTGATTCTTTTTAATCACAGTCACAATGATCTTAAGACTGTCCTTAATGTCCCTGATGTTCATTTTTATGGATTTAGCTGCTTCAAAGGACCAAAAATCGTATGTGATTCATATGGATGAATCCAAGATTCCTACTTCAGCTGGCAGCTTCAAGCAATGGTATGAAGCAGTGATGGAGTCCGTCTCAGAATTCTCGTATCTTGAAGAAGAAGAAGGAGAAGAACCAGAAGCCAAGCCTTCTCGGCTCCTGTATGTCTACGAAACTGTTGCTTCGGGTTTTGCTGCAAAACTCTCGGATGAAGAAGTCAATGCCCTGAGCAAAATCGATGGCTTTCTTGCTGCAATCCCAGACGAAGTTCTGACTCTGGATACCACGCATTCTTATCAGTTTCTTGGACTACATGAAAACAAAGGACTATGGAGTCCTCAGAACTTGGATTCAGACGTGATAATTGGCGTTCTGGATACCGGAATCTGGCCTGAACACATCAGTTTCAAGGATTCAGGCATGACTAAAGCACCTGCCAGATGGAAAGGAGCCTGCGAGAATGGTACGAGGTTTTCACACCGAAATTGCAACAAGAAACTGATTGGTGCCAGAGTATTCTTCAAAGGGTACGAAGCCAGTTTCGGAAGAATCAATGAAACTGTTGATTATCGATCTCCGAGAGACGCGCAGGGCCATGGAACACACACAGCGTCGACTGCAGGAGGTAACCTGATAGAGGAAGCGAGTTTCTTCAAAATGGCGAGTGGATCAGCAGCCGGAATGAGGTATACAGCTAGAATTGCGGCTTATAAAGTTTGCTGGACCTCTGGCTGCACCAACAGTGATTTACTGGCTGCAATAGATCGAGCTGTTTCCGATGGGGTCGATGTTCTTTCCCTCTCCCTGGGAGGAGCTCCGAAGCCGTATTACACAGACAACATTGCTATAGCCGCATTCGGAGCATTCAAGAAAGGGGTTTTTGTGTCTTGCTCCGCAGGTAATTCAGGTCCGGCTAGCTCCACCGTGGGAAACACCGCACCGTGGATCATGACGGTGGCAGCAGGATACACTGATCGAAGCTTTCCTTCTACTGTTAAACTTGGCAATGGGAAAACTTTTCCAGGAGCATCTCTGCATCACGGGAATGCAATCAGAAACCTGCCACTTGTGTACGGGAAAACTGCGGGTATTCAAAGAGCTGAGTTCTGCGTTAGTGGCTCACTCAAGAAAAAGCTTGTGAAAGGGAAAATCGTCGTCTGTGACAGAGGATTGAACAGCAGAACTCAGAAAGGAGAAGTCGTTCGATTGGGTAATGGAGCGGGAATGATAATGGTTAACACAGAACGTCAAGGTGAAGAACTTTTTGCAGATCCCCACGTTTTGCCAGGGACCATTGTTGGAGCCATGGCGGGTAAAGCTATCAAATTGTATCTCAATTCCACCAGAAACCCATCTGCTTCAATGGCTTTCAATGGAACAACATATGGGGACCCTGCACCGAAGTTGGCAGCTTTTTCTTCCAGGGGACCAAGTTTAGTCGGACCTGACGTGATCAAACCAGATGTTACTGCCCCAGGGGTTAACATATTAGCCGCCTGGCCGTCTTCTGTTAGCCCGACATCACTGAAATCCGACAAACGAACTGTGTTGTTCAATATAATCTCGGGGACTTCAATGTCCTGTCCTCATGTTAGCGGCCTAGCTGCTCTGCTAAAATCTGCACACAGAGATTGGTCGGTGGCAGCAATAAAATCAGCACTGATGACCACGAGCTACACCACGAACAACAGGAATCTTCCAATGGCGGATGTTGGATCCAAAACCTCTGCATCAGCTACTCCTTTTGGTTTTGGCTCCGGCCATGTCGATCCAGAGAGAGCTTCTGATCCTGGTCTTATATACGATATTTCTACAGAGGATTATCTAAGCTACTTATGTAGCCTGAATTATACATCGTCCCAAGTGGCACTGGTCTCCAGGAAAAAGTTCACTTGTCCAAATTCCAGGACCCTGAATCCTGGGAACTTGAATTATCCTTCCTTTTCTGTGATTTTCCAGGGAAATGCTAAAAATCCAACCTTGACTTATAAGAGAACCGTGACCAATGTTGGGAAACCTTCGAGCACGTATGTAGCAGAAATTCAGGAGCCAAATGGGGTGTCTGTGGTTACAGAGCCGAAGAGACTGAGGTTTAGAAAACTTGGAGAGAAGCTGAGTTACAGTGTGACTTTTGTTGGGCTGAAGAAAAGAGATAAAAGAGAGGTCTCCTCTTTTGGATCCATAGTTTGGGTTTCAGGGAAATATAAGGTGAGAAGTCCAATTGCTGTGACTTGGGAATAGGTTTTTCTGATTCTTGGAAGTGTTGAGGAGGACAGGGACATTCTTGCATGGAAATAATAGTCCTGAAAAAATAATTTAGATTTTGTTTTAGGCACAGCCAGAGGTGAGAATATTGTGCTATAGATGTTTTCTCATTCAAGTTCTTTTAACAATGATTCAAGATTGTTTGAAGTTTCAAATTTATACATCAAATATCTTACATAAAATGACAAACAACATTTCAAAGTCAATAAATTAAATTAAATTTGATTAAATTCGATCTAAAGTTTTAAATAAAAAAGTGTCTCAAATACACGAATGAAATTTGAATTAACATTTTAAAACTTGAACTTGATATTAAACTAATAGAATTTAAATTTTAAAATTTAAAGGTTCAACTATTATTAAATTGTTATATAATCGATATAAAAGTAATTAGTGAATTGAAATAATAATTAAATTTAGTTTAATTTCTAAAAATTAACTAATATATTTTTATACTAAATTGACCTACAATTGAACCAACTGATTTAATCATTTAAATAATTTATTTTATTATTTAACCAGTCGATTAATTATTAAACCATTAAATTTCAATATATAAAAAATTAATTATATAAACAAACTAATTAATTGATTAGTTTTAAGTTAATCTAATTGAATCTGTCGTTTAATTTTATCAAAACTGATTTGAACTAAATAAATTTGAAATTTGATGTCACAAATAAATTTAAACTTTTCAACTATGTAAAAGTTTGAATCTTGAGCGAGTTTAGGTTTAGATGCTATGTCAAAATATTTTCGGATTTGAATTCGGACCTTCCAAGTTTCAACAACCCTACCTATTTCCATTCATAATCTTAAAAACTATACTTTTTTCGGTTAACCTAAACCCATCACTAGGAACTTATATATCATTTATCGTTGAATTTAGACAGGTACTTAAGTACTTACTAGAAAGAGACATATACCAACACTTTAGAACACTAAATTATTCCTTAAAAATGCTAAATTAATTTAAGACAATGACACATCTAATCTTAAATTTTCACTAAACCTTCCTAATTTCTCAATATATATATATGGCCTTGTTTACTTTTGTTGTGGATTGTGATTTTGTGTTGTAATTGTTGTATTTTTGTATTGGTAATTATGTTTTTTTATCGATTTCTGTACTATATTAGTGTGCTTTCTTTATCGATTTTTATGTTTAAAAAAACAAAAAATTAAAACTAAAAACGAAAATCAAAGTAAACAAGTTAGGATTTAAGGGGTGAAATATCCAATTTCACTCTATTTTAAAAATATTTTTATAAATTTAAATCATTAAAATTTTATTGATATTGTAAATTATAAAAACAGAAATTTTGTTAATTACATTAAATTATTAATTAACATGACTCATTCAACTCGATTAATATTATAAAATATTTTGAATTATAAAATTTAAAATAAAAAATTATATCTTCTGCCCACCACAAATTTCGTTTTTTTTTCAGCTAAACTCAATTATCAGACGAGCAAATTTAATTAGATTGATCGAAATAGATTCTCTTCCGTGAAAGCTGCTGCTACATCGAGAGCTGGGATCAAAGCTCACGTAATGACCTTCCAATCAATGCTTAGCACGTGTCGTTTGAATTCCTTAACCAGGTTGATTTCCCAGGAACAACGTCACCATCTACCTAGAAACGACGGTCATATGGTAACTCCAGCGTTGTCATCGTGAATAAGACCTCCTTCCTTCTGTGTAAACAAATTCAATTCGACATTTTCTTACTGGGAAATTCCGGAAGGTAACAACTTTTCTCTACAAACTGATTTTGGAATTTGCTTGGTGACTAAGATTTCGTGTTCTGATTACAAGGATACCTTAAGTTGCCGGAGTTTAGTCTGGTACTTCCTGTTTACTTTACTTTTTTCTTGAAAGTTGGGAGCTTTTGATACGAAGAACCGATCTTTATTGGATTTGTTGTATGCCCTGTGACATTGATGAATAAGAATCTTTCGTTTCATTGCCATTGTAAAGAACTATTGAAAGGGTATACTGTTTGATCATTAGATGGATAATCAGAATTCATCATCCTCGTACCCCTACAAGCATCCATACCCATACCCTTACTATCAATATCCTCCTCCGGCACAAAGTCATGGATACCCACCTCCCAATCCAGATCCGTATTATGCCTATGCCTATCCCCAGACCTACCCTTATCCATATAATCCTTATGCATATGCATCACCTGGATACACGACGGTGCCGCCGTCATCGGCTCCGGGTACAACCAATTCAGGCCCTTCAGGCTATTCCCACCAGCATTCCTATTCATATGCGTATCCTCCATCTCCTGATCCACAAGGTTCTCCTGCACCAACCCATCAATATCATGGCAGTTTCCAATATGGTTCATCTCAATACCCTCATAAGCAGCAATCAGGAGAATCCCCATTTCATGATAGCTCAGCACAGCTGCCCTCAAGGTCTAATAGCTTCGCCAATCATCATAGGCAAGACAGTCTTGATAGTAAGGCCGATTCACACGCATCTTTGTATCCACCTTTAGATGATCTTTTAAGTAAGGTGAAATTGGACGATGGCCAAAAACCTTCTGCCCCTGCATCTCCTCCCGCTCCTACAGTTCCGCTGTTACCTGATTCTCCTGCAAGTTATCAAAGTGAAAGTCCAGGGTTTTACAGCTATCCTAATAATTCATTTTCAAGTAATTGGGAAGGGGCATATTTGGGCCGCATTGATTCTTCTGGACACTATACCTCTTCGGTTCATGCCCATTCGGCTTCCTTTGATGGATCTCAGCATCACCAGAGTATGCAGATTGTGCCTGTGCAGAGCAGTAAAGTGTCTTTGAAGGTTTTGCTCTTACATGGGAATTTGGAC
>JAOXYD010000009.1:13136261-13148041 GCA_028565735.1 Pinacopodium congolense | reverse complement strand
TCTTAATATGAATACTGGAAAAATTTTTACTACTATATTAAATATTGTCATATAATTAATTTATGAAAATTTTATCCCAAGATTATTTTTAATACAAGTATTATGAATATAAATATACATTCTATAATTAATTTAATTTGAAATGTTAAATTAATAATTTTTAAGTTATAACTAATTAATTAGAATTAATTATCTCATTGAAATTGTTATTTTAATTATTCTTAATTACGAAAATTTTATCCTACTATTTTTTATTTTTATCAAACACCCTTTATATTTTTCATTTTCTTTAAGAAAACTCTTGTATTTTTCATTTTTATCAAACACTCCCTATATTTTTCATTTTTTCAAACACCTTCCGTATACTAACTATCACGTTAAATGCCACATCACCGCCGCGTCAATATAGCTGTATAGTCACCACTATCACATCAGCATAGTCCACTAGCTACATTAGAACACCCATCACGTTAACTGCCACGTCAGTGTAAAATAATTTTAGGAAATATTTGATAATTTTGTTAAAATACATGGGGTCTAGAGTATTTTTAAATCTCATGAAAGTATTTAATAAATTATGAAAATACAGAGGGACAAAAGATTATTTACTATAAAATTTTATACTATTAATGATAAATAATAAATAAAAAAAATAATGCCATTTTATTTCAGCAAAAGACCCATACCCAAGCTCCATAACTGTGGATCTGCTATTCTAATCATGATTTTCAGATCATGAAAGGCCATGGCTCTCTGATTACGTAATTTTCCCCAAAATCTTATTATCACTATTCACTCACATCTTAGTTTTTGATAAGGTAATAGATCCACTAAATTTTTTTCTTTAGTATAAATAATTTTACACAAGTTTTTGTACAATCAAGATACTAATGTTCAAATTAACTTATAACACTCTAAATATTAGAATTTTACTTAAATCTTTTGTAGAAAGGTTAAGGTAAATCCATACCTTTAACCAGAAAAAAAAAGAGTTTAAAAAAAAAAAGAGTTTTAAATGTTTCATTGATTATTTTGGCCAAAACCAACCAATGGTTTAATGCAAATCATTTATTGTATACAGAGAAAGTCCTAAACTATGCAATTTGAACTATACAAAAATTATTTGTAAATTTTAATTTTAATTTTCGTTTAAAAAAACAAAAAGATTTTGATTACGATCTATAATAAGAAAACTAAAAACAAAAACTTATTGTTAAAATTTATCATAAAAAATTGACAATAAATATAAAATAAATCTAATTTTTAAATTAGAATACTTTTATTAACTGTAAATATATATATGTATTAATTATATCTTTTTTTAACATAAAAAATTTATTTATAAAATATATTTACCAAACATTATTTTCTTGTTTATTATTTATTATTTATATATTTTTATAAACAGAAATAAAACAAACTTTTTATACTTTAAAGACAAAAATAAGAAATCAAAAATAGAATGGACAACAAAGAAGCTCTAGAAAGGTCCATTATCAAGCTTTTGTTCGTTAAAACAAGTTAAAAGGTACACTCTGGCTCTAGCCTTCACTTCTTCATCCATGCAACTTCTAAAAAAGAGAAATTATGCCAAAATGAATCCTTCTATTAAGAATGTTCAAGGTCAAAGAATACAAATCGTCTAAGTTTGGTACATGAAAGAGACTTCCTTCATATTGTTGATAGAACTCATGATTACCACTTGAAGATCCAGAGATTTCCTTTTTATTGGAATAAGACAAGGTGAATGTTTGTATATGCAAACCGACTAATCTGTCCGGAGCTCCAGCATGACCAGCATAAGCAATTCCATGGCACCAATCATATAGTTGCTTGACTCACAGAAACACAACGCATGGGATAAATTACACCTTTTGCTTGCCTTTTCGAAGTCTGTCGAGTTCCGCTTCAGCATCTTGCAACTGTAGCCGAAGTTCGGATACTCTCTGCTCCAACTCTTCCACCGTACCTTCATTGATTGAAGGTTTGTATGGTGCTATAAAATGTGTTGAGAAAGCTTTGAGAGCTTTAACCCCAGTAACCTATAGAATCAGAATCTCACTGATTATATTCAAAGATCACCACCATCTCTTATCTCAACTGTTGAAAATCTAACAGAAAGAAATGGCAAAGGAAGAACCAGAGTGAAGCAAGAATTGAAGTGAAATATGAATAAACCTGATCAGTCGAGGGACTAAACAGGTGATAGACTAAATGGAATGTCATTGGCAGTCAGAGAAAATCCATTCATGTTCATATCATAATAACCTCAAACCTTTAATAACAGAACAGATTTACAACACCTTGGTGAATAGAGTGGCATTTTGGACACACAGTATATTCCCTATGTTCTTTCATGAAAAAATCGGTTGCGGAAGTAACTTACCTCTTCGGGTAGTAATGGCAGCTTAGTAATATGAAAATCATCATACAACATGTAGAACTGATCAAGGTACTTTTGTTGCATTCTCATCCTTGCTTTCAGCAATTTGGATTCAACAACTACAGCAAGAAAAAGACCACCTCAAAGTCTAATTTTGATTCAGAGAGGTACAGAAAAAGTCAAAAGAGGGAGTAAAAGGCATTATAACCACACCTTCTTCATTAAAAAGTACTTGGTTGATGACTATATTGTGTGTGTCTATCTCAAACTTCGCAAGTTCCTGCACCAGTCTCTCTGTTTCATAAAGGGAGAGAAACTCAGGAATACAAACGCAGACAAAGGTCGTCAAGTCCTAGCCAAAAAGAGGTTACAATAGCATTAGAGAAAATGAGGATGAAAAATCAATGACTACATATTGCAAGCTGGAAATTCAACATTAAAGAGAAACAGTGAAAACAGACCAGCTTTCGAGAAATACAAACTTAGCAGCATATCAGACTTGTTTTAGATTAAAAAAAAAGAAGAAACCCAAAATGCAGTCTTAACAAGAGACAAGTGGACAGGTTTACCAATCACCATCAACCAACCTCCTCCCCCCAGCACCACAATTTTCCTCCAAAACAACAGAACACCCTAGCCACCATATATGAGGGAAAGATGAGATGATACAACATTCAGTTGTTATTAAGGTTTAATTGTAATGTCTCCAGCCATTTTTTAATTAGCCATTCCTCTGGAATTCATTATTTCATACCAAAACTTACTTTATTGTCCAAATAACTTGCTAAATAAATACTTATCAACTTGAGAGACTCTTAGCCTCTTACATAACCCTTGACACATCATAGTGCCAAAATAAACAAATAATTGCTACCAGAAACAAGGGTAAGGCAATTACTAGAATAATCAAAATAAAACATGAAGGAATCTTACAGGGTCTTTAAATTGCCTATTGACTTGCTCAATAACATCTTTCATGCCCTCAACCCTTCCCAAAATTGCATCCTCACCAAAATCATCATCTAAGCCAAATAGCCGGGTAACCTGCGTGAATAGTTCACATATTAATGACTGTAGATAACAATCATCAACAGGTAAAAGCTGATAAATCCACAGAACGATATCGAGCCCACTATCCACTTCAAATGAACAATCATCTAAAGACTCTAATTGCATAGGCATCACAAAAACCAGGCCCCTGTGATTCTGATTCTCCTGTGTGCTTCTTTGCATGCAACCAGGTTATTGTATTAAGCCTTTGAGAGTGAGCTCTTTGACCAACACTGCCATTAAAGGCTTAAGGCAGTAGGGCAACAGGTGGCTAACCATGCCTGTATATATAAAACCCACCATAGCGAAGGACAAGCTAATTTTCTACATAAACTTTATACCTGATTCAATCTAATAGACTTGAACCAAGAATGGAATAGAACAATCGAATGCATGTCAAAAGATTGAGCGGAAGTGAACTTAATCAAACATGAAAATGTATTCAGATGCTCGCTGAATAAGAGATAAAATATCAGACAAAAGTCAAACCAGTAAAGCCAACAAACTTTGATGCTACATCAGGAAATTTGAGACAAAAGAAAGCATGTAAATAAACTGAAGAACCAATTTTCAAGATCTTAAAGTATGATAATAATATCCAGGAGACACAAGTGCATACATTATTGAACAAGCCACCAAATTTACTTTTCAAAGACATCATCTTTTGAAGTCCTTTCTCCAAAGTCGATGGAAATTGTAATAACCGGAGTGTATGACCAGTTGGAGCTGTATCAAATACAATAACAGAATAATCCATTGTTTGCACCAATCTGCAAGGTAAAATAATGCAGAAACAGATAATTAAATTTTGATGTTAATATTATCAAGTTAAAAACAGTACAAACTAGGTATTCACCTGCTATCTCTTAGCAATCTATCTAGAAAGAGGAAGCACAATTGTAAGATACCTAAATATTTTAGTTGCATTTAACTTTTTAAATCTTTGATTACAGTTGATAATTGAAAAATGGCAGGTATAAGTTTCTAAAGAAAACAACCAATAGACATCAAATTTAGTTGTCAAACAGAAAAGCACACCACATTCACCCCAAATAAGTCAACATAAATGCAAAGAGGTTGCAGTATGAACAGGTTGAGGAAAACACTATTCTTACTTCAACATTTCTGCGAAGCTCATCGCCTCATCAATTCCAGGAATCGAATTTGCTAACTCAGAAAACAAACCATCCATGCCGTCAGTTCCTGGAATGTCTTCATGTTCAACATTAGGATCAACCTCCTGCAAACGATACCCAACTAATGAGTCCACAAGATGCCTAAAATCAAACGTGAACCTAGCCCATATACTTACAGCTATCTACAGAAAGCATGAGCAAAAGAATAGAAAGCACGAAATTCATCAAATCTTGGAGAAGTCTTTCATGAAAACGCCGTATATTTCTGAGATTCTTTTCTTCAATAGTAAAACACAAGTAAATGATGAAGAAACCAAATCCTTCAACTAAGTATCCCTAAATCTATCCCAAAAACACAAAATTCACATAATATAGCAAGCCCAAAATCCAAGTCTGCAACTTTATGTGAAATGACAAAAAGAAAAACGCACCATAGCGTAGAGATTGGTGAAGCCATTGACCAAAGTAGGAGCCTTGGTGAACCGTTGTTGAAATGCATCGCTCAGATTGTGAGCTGGGTCAGTGGAAATAATCAAAACAGAAGATCTCACACTTGCCAACAAAATCGCTATTATGGAACTACACGTCGTTTTTCCAACGCCGCCTTTGCCTCCGACGAACACCCACTTGAGACTCTCTTGGTCCAGTATGTTCCGAACTGTCCCCTCCGGTATGTCCAGATCATCTGACGCCATTTTTGGTCTCTCGAAAGCAAATCTTCAAGCTCTTGATGGGTTCGATCCGAATTGGGTTTCTGTTCAATTGAATTGAAAAAGTTCTAAACTTTAATGCAAGAACACGACAGTACAATCGAACGTTTGAGATTTCGTCGCCGTCCTCGTTAGCAAAAGGTTTACGACAGCGCATGATAAGTGGGTTTTTGCTAAATTGTACTGAAGAATTTGTGCATGCTTGTTTCGTACGCCCTCTTGAAATTTTTTAGGGTTAAATAAATCTTTGAATTTTAATTAAATAGATTTTTAAATTTTAAATTATTTTTATTTATTTTTTTTGATTAAATATGTCTTACATAATATAATAGAATATCAATTAAATATATTCATGTAACATATTAAGTACCCATCACATGATGCCTTAATTAATTTATTTGTTATTAATCAAAATAATATCATAAAATTAATGGTATTTTATTAAATTTAATAACTAAAACGAATGCCTTGATTAATTTGTCTGTTATTGGACTAAAATGATACTATTATAACCAGTTGTATTTTTAATTTAATAACTAAAATAAGTTATTTTGGAGTGTGAAGACTTTAGATTTTTGTCCTTTTTCTCCTCATAAAAATAATTTATTAATTGGTTAATTGATTTTAACATTAAATCCATTTGATGGTAGAATTTTATCCCATCAATATTACTTTATTTAAGTGCATTGGTCAGAATTTAGGCCTGCTAAATAAATTCTTAAAAATATTTCATAATCTTTTAACATAAAAGTTAAGTCTTTCATATATACAAAAATTCATAATTATTACTTATTAATGAGTGCACACAATAATTTACAAATTTCGTATTTTAAATACCTAAATAATTTAAAACTAAATGACTAGACATTTTTTACATTACAGTTTCAGGACTGCTCAAAAGGTTAAAACTGCTTATTCCAATTTGATCATTAAGATGGAGGGTGGCTTTTACAGCAGTACATTGCACATTGAGTGCAAGGGAAAATACTAGTAGAGAGAATTATAGGTGAAGAAGGTGGCAATAATGGAGGAGATACAAATGAAGAGGGAAGGAATTAGTGTGACATTCAATAATTTGTTTTCTCCTAGGTACCCACATATTGTTATTGTACCATCTGCTATTACCCGAGCCAAGGTTCCAGCTTCTGTGGAAAGTAAACCTCCATTGAAGGTACCTCGAGAGAGCCTTGACGACATGACCCGAGATAAGAGTGACAGATTCACACCTGCAGCAGATTTGATTCAAGCAGTTAGATTTCCAGAAAAATGTGGAACAGAGTGCAGAAAAATGTTTATTTGAATGCAACAGACAATCAAAAAGCGGTTAGTTAATGAACCGAGGTTTGATCGATCCCGTGTTTTGTCCAAAAGGTAATTACCTTCAATGACTTCAGCAGACACAAATGTGATGAGTGCTGAACCTACATATTGAGGAACAGAATATGTTCTCAGAATATGGAAACTGAGGAGTATCCCAAGGCACAAAATGAATTGGGATGCCAGTAACACCTGCCTGCAAGCCACCAGATAATGCAAAGACATGGCTATCAAAGAATTGAAAAGAAAATGAACTTATAGTACATGACACTTGTGAGTGCATTACCTCTCTTCGAAAATGTTGGTGATGTAGTTCCCGACGACAACGTTTACCGGGAGCACCGTTAATCCGAGGCATGCAAGAAAAATTGCTACACTGTTGGTTGACCATATGAAGTAATACCCAGTGATGACACTTGATTCAGCAAGTAAAATCTCCATTGCATATTTGAGCATGAAATATACTAATAGTTGAACCTGGTAAGATCATAAGTAGTAAATCTTAGATGAGAAGCAGAGTGAACAATTAAAGAGCACAAAGACACTAAGGATGATGTGTAAACCTTCACAGATGGTGTGAGTAAGCGATATGCTGAGACAATTGAAGTGACAGGTTTATGACTTGCTTCAGAATCATCATCACAAGCATCAAGTTCTTGGTCTGCATCTTCATCTTGATTTTCAGCTTCTGATTTCAAAAGCAATGGTTGCACAAAGCCTTGCTCGAAGCTGACATTTATCAACAGCCCTACATTGTAGGAAGGGAATCTTTAATCAGAGACTTCAGTTAGAAAACGACAAAGGTGGCAATGTAGCTCAAAATTGGAAGTTCCTGCCATTCACAGATTCTGTCTAAAACATACAGTTCCAATAGTCAGAATGTTGAGCCATTATGATAATATTGGATGAGTAGCAGAGACATAATTCGTACTTTCATCAGAAGAGTTCAATCTTGAAGATGAAGCAGCACTAGTTTCCTGAGGAAGAATATCCTTGGTCTGCCGAAAAGGCTCTCTAAAAAAAATCCACAGCCACAGCAGATAGATAAGCCATGCCAAAGCCATTATCCAGCCAGGTAAAGTTTCTTCATTAAAGGTTAAGTTGTATATCTTAAACTTGGTCTGAAATAAGCAAGCAAGAGCTGGACCGCATGCCATTCCGAGTGCACTTGCGGTAACAAATCCTGCAGAAGCTTGCATCCGTAAATTGAGTGGTACACAATCACTAATATAACGCCTGTTAACAGCTCTTGCAGAGCCTAACCTGAAATTATTGATTGGATCAACTTGTTGATTAGTATAATGAAGTTAAAGAGTAAAAAATCCATGTTATAGAGTCAAATTCCAAATTTTAGACCAAAAAGTTCAAGCAAGCATCTAGTTGTTAACAGAGATGATACTCTCACACAATAAGTGAGTATATCAGTAGTGTGACTCACCCACAGAAGAGTCGACCAATCAAAAGTGCTGCGATCGATCTGAAATCGTAAGCCAGAGCGTATAACGTATTCCCCACAAAGAGAACAATGCTGCTAAACACAAGTGGTCTGAGGTATGATCTATTTGACCATGCACTAAAATATATTGAAGAGAAAACCTGTGCAACAGCCATCGAACCAATGACGACGCCGCACACTGTTGCTTCAGCTCCAAGGCTCAGGGAATACTTGTCAGCAGTTGGGACAATAATGTAAGTGTTAACCATATACAGAAACGTATTTACCAAGTTCAGTAGAAGTGACATGAAATGATATGTCTGCTCAACAAATTGGTCTTCAGAAGGAGTTAGTGACTCATCTTGAATGATAAATGCGTGTCTTCCCAAAAACTCAAGAAAATTTGTTGAGTGTGATAGCCTGTTTACTGCTGCTTTTATAGCATCAATGACAGGGTCCTGCAGTATGGTAACTGGCAATTCAGGATATGCAATCAATCATTGAAATCTCACAGGCTTCAACAAATTATTGCTATAAATAACAAAATAATTTAGTTGCTCAACAATTGCAACAAACTGAGGACAATGTAAGGAGTAGTCATAAATACTTAAGAAATAACTAAACAGTGCTGAAAAAGGTAAAAGAGGGCAATAGTATTGGACATAATTTACTATGGATACGAGGAAAAACCGGGTGGGACTTTGCAGGTTGATCATATATTGAGATGTAGTTTCCCTCGTGATCTTGAAGATCTGCGAGATTACGTGATATTGCCCCCACAACAGCCCCAAAACCCTGCATGTACAGCTAGTAAATGTTAGGTACCACAATGACAAAGAAATGCATCCGACATTTCTTGTTGTCTAGTAAAACAACAAACGTAAGACTGACACAAACAATGAAAGGCATTCATTTGTTTGGAAAACATTACCACGTGCTTGAACACCTGTTGGAGCTGGGAATATGGATGATTTGAACGGGTCTTGACGTAGTAGTCAGTGAATCTATAACCAAATCGCTTATCGAATTTTTTCAGAATTTTACGCAAACCGGTAGCATTCATCTCAACAAAGAACAGAAGCCTTAAGAGTTCCTGTCCAACAGCTCTGTATGCTTCTTGTAGTTCAGATATTTTAGAACTATCTGTAACCCGTAGTACAAATTCCTGCTGTTTTCCAATATTTGATAATCTGACTGCAAGAAGTCCTTGTTGTTCCAGCAGAAACAAGACAATCTTTTCAATCTGAAATTGTAAAAAAGGAAGAGATAAGAATGAAGTTTCATGTAACAACATAGAACAAGGAATTTATGAAGAATCCGTTTCAATCATCACCAAGAAACACACTTAACGAACAGCTAATAAAAATTTCCAAGGACAAATGCCCAGATGGAGTTAGAGACTCAAGTTGGCTTGGAAGTTCCTTAATACCTGAGTGTCCAGGATTCTTGCAAAGTCCCTCAGAACATACTGTTGATTTTCTGCTCCAACTTGAATTTCTTGTGTGTACCGCTTCACTTTCTTCTTCAATAGCTTGTAGTTGATATAGGATCTGAAGGATGAATTTCAGGCAAAAATGGCGATTATCACTCCTCTTTTATTTCAAAACAATGAAACTAAGATATGGAAAGACCCATATACTCAATCAAAGTCATTCAAGACATACCCTTTCCATTCTTCAATTTGGTTTTCCTTCAACTTCTTCCCAAAAGCAACCATCTTTCAGAACAGAACACAAACAAACTGTAATCAGAAATAGCAAACACGTCAAAAATCTCCACCGTCTATTGCATGCAAATGTATGCAGCAGATCCCAGAAATAAATACACATCGGGAATTAAATACATGTTTAATGGAAGGAAACCAGTGGAAATGAACGTATACCAAATCTGGAATTCCAAGAATTACGTTCCTAATCAAGAAACAGAGTGAGGTGTAGGATTTGGTCGACAAAAGAAAAAAAAGAAAAAAGAATCAAACAAAGTAGCATTGGTTAGTGATGAGTAGTTGTAATTTGTTTATCTCATAATTGATATTAGGTTATCCCTTTTACTTAGTACCTTATGAATACTTATGAATAACCCCTTTGACTCTTGTTGCCATACCTTAACCTAAACCCCGTTATAACCAAGTAAAAGCCATTTTTGATCCATGATGGTATGTAGTCTATATGGTAGAGAATTGATGAATCTGCAAGCCTATGGTAGTGTAGTCTCCTAGAGAGAGTCTTGGAGTGAAACACCAACCTTCACATACTTGAGTGATTTGAGTGAACACCATGAGGAAATTCCATCTTAGTTTTATGCTTGCTTTTGATCAAATTGTGTTTTCATTTGACTTTATTTATGTGCATTGATGAAAAGCAATTATGATATACGTAGTAGCTTGATACTTGAGTTTATCAAAATTTGAATGAATGCATACACTTGATTTTCTTTGAAAATGAATTGATAGAATTTCTTGGTTGAAGTTTAAATTACTTGAGGACAAACAATAGTTCAAGTGTGGGGGTATTTGATGGAGTTGAATTATATGATATTTTCATATGTATTCATTATGAATTCAACTTTATTTTAGTTCATAAATGCTTATTTTGTGTTCATATTATGTTTTGATGCATATTTAATTATTAGACACAACTTTATATTGAAAAGAAGAAGATTGAAAGTGATTGGAAGCATTGAAGAGAAGCTTCACAATTGAATTAAGAAATTTTGCATTTCAAGGAGCAAAAATGACCTTGACATGAGAAGAATACGACAACTAGTTATTTTGGAGGGTTAGACGTGTTTGTTAAGTGCAACACCGTTTGATGGGAATTTTCATGGGCTTTAATGAATAAAAGACTTGGAGAATAAAAGACAAAAGAGAGAGTAGTTAGTGGAGGGTGACGACTGTTCTCTCATTCACCTTGAAGCTTTAGTTATTTTGGAGAATTTTGAACGGCTGGATAAGGAGTTGGACGGCTGCACAACTAGAAAAGAAGACAAGACCAAGAAGGTCACATAAGGAAGGCATTTTTTGTCTCATCTTCCCCATTTGGTGAGAGTGGATGGCTTCTCTCCTAAGTCTCCTTGAAGCTTTGGTTATTCGGTGAATTTGAACGGCTGCATAAGGAGAGAAGAAGACAAAACTCTAGGAAAGTCACATATGGTGGGCAGTTTTCGACTTATTCTCTACTTGACCATGAAGTTGTTATGTAGATGGTGTATTTCGGTTTTAGCTTGGAGTTTATTGCAATTACTCTTGTTGTGCTTTTGATCTTTATTTCCTCTTAATATAAATTGATAATGCCATTTATTATTCCATCTATATCAAAGTTCATCCGACCTATTTTTGCTTTATCGAATCCTTGTTTTACTTAGAGCAATTATCTTGTTTGGTTTAATCTATTTACTACTCTATTATTCAATTTTTAAAAATTGTTTGGGTTTAAAATGTTAATGAAAATTTTAGATTTATTTTGATCAAAGATTAAGTTGTTTAAAGTTTTATTCCATATAGTTTCAATTACTCTTTGAGTATTTGGTTAACCTATGTTTAGTATTTAATTTATATGCATGTTCTTAAGTTGTAATCCATTTGAATTTCAGTTTTTGTTTAATTTTTAAATCTAGAATTTTTATTTGATGTGTTAAATTGAGTTTTAGATCATTAAGTACTACATAATTGCTTATTAATTGAAGTAGCTTAGGTTTTCATTAGATAAAGAATTGAATTTGATTTCTTAGATTAGTTATCAAATTTTCCA
>JAOXYD010000009.1:13118987-13136161 GCA_028565735.1 Pinacopodium congolense | reverse complement strand
AAATATATGACGTTTCGACTAATAAATCGATACATATGTGAATTTAGTATGTAGTACTCTAGATCGTTTAGTACATCATTCAACATCTCATTCTTAGTTGTTTATACTTTGTATTCATACTATCTTTTACATAGAAGCTGGATCCTTTTGAATACTTCGTGATACAAACTGAAATTTATAACAATTTCCTCGATTCTCAACCCTTTGAATCAAATTAACTTGCTTTTCTATAATGTTCTATTATATCGAATCAATCATGATTTTCAGGTAATATTCTAAGATAGCAATCATTAATTTAATTCTTAGAATTAGAAATTGAGTAAAAAGAATGCTAAAACATTGAAGTTCATATAGCCTTAAAAAGGATCATCATATAATATAAGTTAAGAAAATGACTTATATTATCCTTATCAGTCGATGATGCACATATGGTACGATTAATGTATTATAGTATTAACTCTCTTTGAATAAAGTGTATGTCTTCTCTTGTACAAATGATAATTCAGATAAACCTAATACCTAACTTGATTTTACTTATTTCTTAAATCAATCTATGTTTTAAAACTCACATCTGACATATTAAGACAGATTGAATGAACATATCATTTTTTAAGAGTTACATTATTACTAATAACTCTTTTACTTATCAATTTACTTCGCAACGACATTCATGTTTTAAGCCTTGAGCTCTCATTTTATCATCTAGATAAATAGTTTAAAACTATCTCATCTCCATTTTTTCAAATTAATAAAGGCGATGACCTGTGTGAGAAGGCATCTTATATCTGTTCGACATACATCTAAGTATTTAGAAATGAATGTCTAATACTCATACCATTATTCATTTTAGAAATGAATACTTAATTTTAATTAAGTATTCTTACATTTTATGTTAAATTTTCATATAAAATCCATCCAAGAAAAATGATGATGCTTAATACTTAATTAAGCATATGTTGCATCAAATATCCAACGACAAACAACTGCAGCATCTCTAATATAGTTACATAGCATGATCATTTATCTTTAAGCTACTATGTCCTTATGACATAATTTTGCTTATGTTTATGTATTTGATTTAGTTTTGACGTTTGACCTCTCTACTACTATCTTTCACTGTGTTTGTACATATACAAGTTGTTTTAGTCATTTTGTCCTTTAGTAACTATCAACGGGTAGTTATCGTTTGAATAAAATAGATTTAAAATATCAAAAACAAAAATTGAAGGTTATGATCTTAAATAAAAAAACTCTATATAGAAAAGAGATGAAACTCTCTCGAAGAGTCCTTTAACAAGTGAAAATAAGATATAATTCAAGTAAGTGATTATATTTAGATCATGCATATATATTTAAATTTGATCCAATATCTTCATGATATTTTAAAAAAAATATCAGAGACAAGTTTTTTTAATTATATATATGCATGGATTTATCTTTATTTGAGTTTGAATTAATTGGGATAAATATGTGTGTTATTTATGAGATTTCATAAACAAAATCAAAGGAAAACAAGTTAGATACTTGTTTTTTGAAATCCAATGTTATCGTTGAGATATTCTATTTTGTGATAAAACTATCAACGATTCACGTATGAAAGCAAATACTTACGTCGAAGAAGTTGAGACTTTCAAGATATGTCCTTTGTGTTGTTTTATCTGCTTCTTGTTGATGATTTATGTTTCAACTCCTTGGTGATACGGATGAACTCTTTATTAAAGTAGCAGTTGAAACCAAGAAGTGGAGAGTGCACACTTGTTAAAGTCAGAATAAGTTTTGCCCATCTTTTGTTTTCCATGATAGACTCTTAATGATAGCAACATGGACCCCACATTATAAATACATGTTATGACTTAAGTTATTTTGTCTTAATGATTTAAAAACACACACACGTTGAAGCCTAAAGGCCATGTTTTTTTATTTAGTTAAAGGACATGACTAGTAAAGGGAAAGTGCATCTTTACTTTTGGGCCTGATATAAGAATATGATGGTTTGTGAGTCTAGTTTGAGAAACAAAATGGGGTTTGGACCTACCTATCCATTAAAATTAAGTTACTATAGACTCCTTATTTGGGCCTATACTCTATAATTTGGGCTAGTCCTTACATTAAAGGATTGAAAAGGTTTTGTTTGTGAATATGGACTCATTGTTTTTAGGCTAACAGGCCTGAAGTCTTGAGATTGCAAGTGATCATTTATCTTGGGTTATATTTATTGCAACTGGGCTTATTCTTTGTTATTGGTGACTTGGGCTGCCACTTAAGGTGAAATATATATGCCTCATTCATTTATTTATGACATGGGTTAATTGCCACTTGGATTATATAGGCCTAAAAGCTTAAGACTTGAGTAGGTTCACTTGATTAAAACATATTCGGGATCTAATTCTTTAGTGACTTGAGTTGTACATGGTATTAATTGAACTTTGGTTTAAATTAAGTCTTAAAAATAATATATGCCACTTTTTAGTCTAAGACCTAAAAGCAAATATAATATCTAATTGAATATGTTAATTAGACTAAGTACAAATAAATTACAAATAAGTGTCTAATGAAACAAATATAATTATAAATGAGTTCTAATTAAAGCCAAGTGTCATAAGTTGAATAGTTCAATAATAATAGCAATTAGAAATAAGTTTCTATCTTGCTCACATATGATGGGTTTTTCTAATTTGAAACTCTATATGTCTCATACTAGTTTAATAACCCGTATGACCAGCATATTATGAGGGCATATTGTCATTCATGTGTTAAGAATATATGATGTCTCGACTAGTAAATTAATACATATGTTGATTTAGTATGCAGTACCCTAGATCGTTTAGTGCATCAATCAACATCTCATTCTCAATTGTTTATATTTGGTATTCATATTACCTTCTATATAGAACGTGGGCCCTTTTGAATACTTCGTGATGCAAATTGCAATTCATAACGATCTTCCTCGGTTCTCAACTCTTTGAATCAAATTAACTTGCTTTTTTAGAATGTCCCAATATATCGAGTTAAACATGATTTTCAGGTAACATTCTAAGATAACAATCATTAATTCAATTTTTAGAATTAGAACTCGAGTAAAAAGGGTGCCAAAAATTGAGGTTCACATAGCCTAAAAAAGGATCCTCACACAATATAAGTTGAGAATATGACTTATATTATTCTTATTGGTTGATAATGCATACATGGTATGATTTATGTTACAATATTGGCTCTTTTTTAATAGAGTGTATGTCTTCTTTCCAATATTGTACAGATGATAGTTCAAGTATACTTAATACATAACTTGAGTTCACTTATTTATTAAATAAATCCAAGTTTCAAAACTCACATATGGCATATTAAGACAAATTAAATGAACATATCATTTCTTAAGAGTTACGTTATTACTAATAACTCTTTTATTTATCAATTTACTTCACAACAACATTCGTGTTTTAAGCCTTGAGCTTTCATTTTATCATCTAGATAAATAATTTTAAAATTGTCTTATCTCCATTCTTACAAAGTAATAAAGGCAATAACCTGTGTGGGAAGGTATCTTATATTTGTTCGTCATACATCTAGGTATCTCGAATCGAATGTTCAATATTCACACTATTATTCATTGTAGAACTAAATACTTAATTAAAATAAAGTATTCTTATATTTTAGGTTGAATTTTCATATAAAATTCATCTAAGAAAATGATGATGCTTAATACTTAATTAAGCATATGTTGCATCAAATATCTAATGACAAACGATTGTAGCATCACTAACATAGTTACACATCATGGTCATTTTTCTCTAAGCTAATATGTCCTTATGACATAATTTTGATTATGTTTATGTATTTGGTTTAATTTTGATATTTAAGCTCTCTACTACTTCATTTCATTGTGTTTGTACATATATAAGTTGTTTTAATCATTTTGTCATTTATTAATTACCAACGGATAGTTATCGTTTGAATAAAATAGATTCAAAAGATCAAAAACAAAAGTGGTGGTTATGATCTTAAACAAACAAAAAACTCTCTTTAGAAAAGAGACGGGGTTCTCTCAAAGAGTCATTTAACCGGTAAAAATCATACATAATTCAAGTAAGTGATTATATTTGGATCATGTATATATATTTAAATTTGATCCAATATCTTCGTGATATTTTCAACAAATGATATCAGAGACAAGTTTTTTTTTATATATATATGCGTGGTTTTATCTTTGTTTGCATTTGAATTATTTGGAACAAATATATGCGTTATTTATGAGATTTGAAAAACAAAATCAAAGGAAAACAAGTTAGAAACACTCATAGACGTTGAAGCCCAAAGGCCATGTTTTTTTTTCGGTTAAAGGACATGACTAGTAAAAGGAAAGTGCATCTTTACTTTTGGGCTTAACATAAGAATATGATGGTTTGGGAGTCTAGTTTGAAAAACAAAATGGGTTTTAGACCCACATATCCATTAAAATTAAGTTACTATAGTCTCCTTCTTATTTGGGCATATGTTATGTGATTTGGGCTGGTCCTTATATTAAGGGATTGAAAATGTTTTATTTGTGAACATGGACTCATTGTTTTAGGGCCAACGGGCCTGAAGTCTTGAGATTGCAAGTGATCATTTATCTTAGGATGCAACTGGGCTTATTCTTTGTTATTGGTAACTTCGGCTATCACTTAGTGAAATATATAGGCCTCATTCATTTATTTATGACATAGGCTAACTGTCACTTGGATTATATGGGCTTAAAAGCTTAAGACTTGAGTTGGGCACGCAATTGGGTTGGTTTTGTTTTTCTCACTTGGTATTAAAACATATTATAGACCCAATTCTTTAGTGAATTGAGTCATACATGGTATTAATTAAACTTGCGTTTAAATTAGGTCTTAAAGAATAATATGGGCTACTTTTTAATCTAAGACATAAAAATAAATCTCATGTCTTCTAATTGAATAGGTTAATTAGACTAAGTTTAAATAAATTATAACTAAGTGTTTAATGAAACAAATATAATTAGAAATGAGTTCTAATTAAAGCCAAGTGCCATAAGTTGATTAGAACCCATTTCTAATTATATTAGATCGAATTTAAATATATATACATGATCCAAACATAATCACTTACTTGGATTATGTCTGATTTTCACTGTATTGGAAAATTTTATTGAAAATTTGTCACTTAAGGTGAAAATGAAAATGAAACTCATTTGAGGACTTTGAATTTTCGAAATTCAATATATATGAAAAGAGTAAAAAGTTTGTATCTTTAACGTGAAATCATGATAAATCCTAAGAAAGCATACTGTGACTCAATATAAGAAGTTTGTAAAGTATGTGATATGTGTAAAATTAAAACGTCACTAATTGCTACATGTGAACTAAAGGTGTATGATAATACTTAGAATATATGGTTCCTAAAGGTATTACACTTGTAGTTTTTCAGTGATTGACTTATGGTCACTTGCTCATTCACTATCAATTTTTACATAAAAGAAAACTAAACTTCGAGGTTAATGTATTTAATACTGAGGCATTTAAAGAAAAATGTTAAACATAGTTAGTAAAATATTAGAAGTTAATCATATCTTTTTGGATATGAATCAAGTGAAAGATTTTATACTATATTTGCCTCTATATAATGTGGTCAAGGTTGACTAAAACAATTCAAATTTGTGTTATTGTCTAACATAAACAATTATAAAGAAAAAGATTATAAAACTCATGGAAATATATTAAAATTTTGATGAGTCAAAAGTCTGAATTGCTACATTTTCTCAATCCACTTTTTGGTATAAGTTCTATAATTTAAACATTGAATCAAATTTATGAAAATTTATTTGTAAGTTCATCTAAATCGAATTAAAAAATGGAAGTGAATACGTAAATTTAAATATATTAATTACCAATGAGGTAAACTGAGGGATCATAAACTATATATCTATCCACTAACAAATATTTTCATCGAAAATTGATTTTCTTCTAGGGATGATACTATTTTTTTATATGTATTTCTACAAGGTATAATGATATTCTTCTTCTAGTCCTAATGATAAACATAGTCATTTACAATTAATTTAATTAAGAAATGTTTAATTTAATCATCAAGCTCATGTGAAAACGATAATTTCACTTAAATGTCAAAGTAAATTTGTATTAGAGTGTAGAATGACATGTTTGTAGTATACTTGAATTTCATTACAAATAATAATAATAATAATAATAATAATAATAATAGACTTAAAATTAGATAAATATTAAAACGAAAAATCAAAATCTTTTTAGTAAGAAATGAATACATAAGGCTATGTTTGGCATTATTTTTGTTTCTTATATTTCTAAATATAGAAACCAATAAAAATAGTATAGAAATTAAAAAAAGATAACATATTAATCCATATAAAAATTTAAAAAAATATCAAAAAATTAATACATATATAAAAAATAAAAAAAATTTAAAAAAATAATAGTAAACATACTCTATAAACAAAAATGCAAGCGGAATAACGAGGGCTACAGATTTTTTTGTAATTCTATACAGGCCCAACAACACTCCGAAGTCTGAACCCTTTATTCTGAGGACGGGGTTTTAACGTTTCTATCACACGCGCGCTTTGCTTGTTTGCTCCGATGGCCGGTGCTGAAGAAGAGAAGCTTGAAAGGTTTCTCCAATGGCTCCAGGCACGATTCTTATGTTTTTGTTGTGCCAAATTTTTTTTCTGTAACCGCTGTATGGGCATTTATCTTCACATTTTGTTCATCTGGCTCAGTTCTTCGTCATTTCTTTATTCTCGTGTCTTCTTTGGGGCTCTCTTAAGTCAGGTCAACAGAGCTGAATTGCGAGGTTGCAAAGTCAAGTACTGCAATCACAATAAAGGGTTTGGCTTATTTTCTTCTGGGGATGTCTCTGACGGTATTTTAAGCACTGCGCTTGAATCCTTTTACATATATCTGAATGTAATAGGCCGAGGAATTCTAGTAGTTGAAGTAATCGCTGTAAGACTAGGGAAGAAAGTGAACTTAGAGTTTGGGAATGTTGAAGAAATTAACTTGCTTGTTGTTGTCTACTTATTGTTGTTCTCTTGTATATTTGGTTGAGGATTTCTCCTGAAATTTTCAGGGGTACTTCTTGTTGTTCCGCTAGATTTAGCGATAACACCCATGAGAGTGCTTCAAGATCCTCTAATTGGACCAGAGTGTAGAGCTATGTTTGAAGAAGGAGAAGTGGATGACAGGTTTCTGATCATGCTATTCCTAACATTGGAACGACTTCGAAAGAACTCTTCCTGGAAACCGTAAGTATGTATTTCATATGCTTCATTTTCCTTTGGCTCGGGAGCTTTCTTCTAGATTGGCAGGCAAATTTTACTTGGGTTGAAAAATTGTACAAGGTACCTTGACATGCTTCCGAGCACCTTTGGTAATCCACTTTGGTTTACCGATGATGAGCTTTCTGAGTTGAAAGGGACAACTTTATATCGAGCAACTGAAATGCAGGTAAATCATAAGTATATCCCACGAGTGTTGGATTAGTGGAATTCTTATGGAAGTTGCATTGACTCGGACTGGTCAGGAGAATATAAAATTATGTTTTGTAGCAAGTGTTTAGTCATTCACCTGTAATTTGCTCAAGAAATGAACAATTTTCTAACCAAGTTATCTTTCATTCTAGAAAAGTTAAATTATTAATTTGCAAGGGTTTTCATTTTGGACCACTGCTGATTCATTTTCACATTCAATCTAAAGAAAAATTTGTGTTTAATTCAATAGATGGCATGGCATTGTTCTTACGTGAATGATCTGTTGAGTGCCTGAGCTTAATTGGGTAAGTGCATATGATCAAGTTTCAATTTTTTTAACAGAACAAAGTGTTGCGTTCATTGTTTGATGACAAAATAAGGGGCTTGGTGAAGAAACTTCTGATTCTAGATGGGGACATGGAAAGGTAAGTGTTTGGTCTGACAAAATTCATCTTCTTCTCTCACTTTATTCAAAATGTGGACAATATTGTTGGTCTTTTGATTCATAATCTGGTTTCTTTGTGCATATCCTCACAGGGATATAAAAATAGTTTGGTCTTCTTTAGTCAATTTCTCTGTGGGATGAATAGTTTTTCGTTAACTCATTTTCTAGGGATCATCTGATATCCTGATATTTCTTCTTTTGCCAGTGATGTTTGTTTTGAAGATTTCCTTTGGTAAGTATCTTCTAAACCATGAATTTGTTTGATATTGTTGATATTTTGGTTGTGTAGTCATATTATAGGTGCTTCTGCCTCTCTTCACTAATTTGATAAATCCATAATGCTATAGGGCACATTCTGTCTTCTGGAGTAGGGCTTTGAACATTCCTCTCCCGCATTCTTTTGTGTTTCCCCAAATCCAACAGGATGAAGATGGTCAAAATTCAGTTGACAAATCTGTGGCTCCGGATGACAATATGTCTACAGGACAGCTGAGTACTAGATCAGATAAGAAAAGTGAGGTTACTGCTTTGCACTCCACAAATATTTTGTTTATTATTATTTTCTCTTTCAGTGATGAACTTTGGTTCCTTACAAATTGAAGCAAACTAAGTTCTAACGGCTCTTATATCAGAATTCAACATCAGTGGAGTTGAGAGCCAAGTACAAAGAGTAGCGACATCAATACAAGGGGATACTGTCTGGGTAGAGGGTCTTGTTCCTGGAATTGATTTTTGCAATCATGGTATGCTGGTTGGCCAATTGCAATTATTAGCATTGCTTTTCTTTGGTCCTTTTTTTTTATTTTTCAATGTGGTGTTATTCGAAACTTCCTAACAAATTTCTTCAAATGTTAATTGTTCGCCAACATTATTGTGTAGATGTTAATTTTCATTTTCCAATTTCTTAAGCTTGCATGGAAGTAGGTGTTTTGTCACTGTTATGAAAATGAAAAAGAATGTCAAGAAAATCTGTGATTCTCTAGGAATATCTTAATAAGTCATCTACTTTTTATTTATCATTTGCTGAGACCCTGGCTATTTAGATGTGAAGGCAGTAGCAACATGGGAGGTTGATGGAACAGGCTTGTTAACTGGAATTCCTTCATCGATGTATCTTCTTTCTGGTAGCATTCTTTTGACCCAATGCTTTTTTTGTCTATAAATGCTCATGATTATACATATATATCTATATAGATATTTAAATTGAAGTCTTCTGACTCGTTCTTGTCCTACTTTGAAAGCCGAACAGACTCCCTTACAAGTTGAGAAGGAGATTTCCATTAGTTATGGTAACAAAGGAAATGAGGTACTTTCTTTTGACATTGAACGCTTGTAATATTAGTGCTTTAGACCTCCTTCTAGGAGTTGGATATCTGATATTCTTAACAAGTTTCCATCTTTAATAAATATTTATCTTTGTTGAATTATTATCTCACAATACACAACTGAATTTGCTTAAAATTCTAATATCCCTTCTAATCAACCAATGCAGGAGCTATTGTACCTATATGGCTTTGTCATGGAGAATAATCCAGATGATTATCTTATGGTAATTTTCAGCTTGATCAAGTATGGTTATTTTTCGTTTTGTGCTAATGAATCCATTGTCAATTGCTGCACTTATTTAGAGCAAGATATACATCTGTATTATTTAAATTGATTCAAAGGCTTGATACATGTGTCTCCAGGTGCATTATCCTACAGAGGCAATTCAGCAGGTTCCTTTCTCAGACTCCAAAATGCAGCTTCTTGAAGCACAGGTTGGCATTTACTTTATTGCTTATCATTGCAATTTGCTTTGATGTACTAGATGAGAAACTAAAATTGTCCCTGTTCTAATTTCCTGAAGAATTGGATTCAGTTAACTGAGTGAAGTGGTTGCATTCACAGAAAGCTGAAATGCGATGTCTTTTACCTAAGAGCACGCTGGACCGTGGGTTTTTCCCACCTGAAAATGCAAATAATGGCTGCAGTACTGAGGAAAAAGCTGACAGGTTCTGCAACTTCAGTTGGAGCGGTCATCGAAAGTTGCCTTCTTATGCGAAAAACTTGGTCTTCCCTGAGGAATTTTTGACTGCACTAAGAACTATAGCAATGCAAGAGGACGAGCTGTATAAAGTTTCTTCATTGCTTGAAGAGGTATGGACGGGCATTGTTAACATAATTCCTCCATAAGAATGATTTTTTGTTTCTTTTAACTGCCTTGTAATTTTATTCTGATTTTATTTTCTTTTTTTGGGTTCGGCCTAAAGCTTGTAGGATCCGAAGGGGAGAGGCAACCAACAGAAGCAGAAGTTAGAGCAGCTGTCTGGGAAGCTTGTGGTGATTCCGGAGCCTTACAATTACTTGTTGATCTTTTACATGCCAAGTATACCAAATCTTTCATCTTTCCTTCTCTTCATTACGAAGAACAAATCTTTTCTTCTTTGATCTGTAAAACTCAACATTAACATTTTCATATTCAAGGATGATGGATATTGAAGAGTGGTCTGGAGCAAAGGAACAAGACCAGAGTGAGCTGCCTGAAGAGGGTCTAGAGGAAGAAGATCCTGAACCATCTAGAAGGTACATCTGACCATTTCGAAATTTTTGGACCAGAGTTCGAACCCGGCTAAACTTATTTTGATTTATTGACTTTGGATCAAGCTAATCTAACTTCCTATAAATGGTTGAACCCAGAAAAGATTTGTTAAACTTGAATTTAGTGAAATCAGACTCTGAATCGTTAACTTTGAGTGGGACTGAGTGTCCCAACCTTTTTGCCAGGACTAGATATCAATATTAAGGATGAGCTTTTAACCGTGATTTGAGAACCAAACTGAACCATTTGGTTTGACTGGAATAATCAAAATCGGCTAGTAAAGCAGTTAAATTATGATCATAAGCTGTTTTGTATCAAAACCGGTCGGTTCAATAACGAACTGCTTGGTTAAATGGTAAAATTAGTAAAATTGATCGATTTAATAGTAAAATTGACTGTTTTAGTGGTAAAATTTTTCGGTTTAATAGCAAATCGGTGAATTCAATAGTAAAACGGATTGTTAAAATATAGATTAGGCTCAAATATTGTTTTAGTTAACCGGTTGATTGTACATTAATTTTATATCGGTTTTTTAACGATTTAATATTAATTAAATTTTTAAACTTTAAAATTTTCGTTTTATCAGTTTGATTTTTACAATATTAGTTTTTAAGATTATTTATATACTTTATTTTGGTTTGCAGCAACTTGGAGTTGACAGAGTCCTCCCAACTGAAGTCACTGAGGAGAAACAGGTGGTCTAGCAGAGTGTATAGAAGAGGGCAAAAGGAGTTAGTCAGATTATTCCTGAGAGAAGCGGAGCACGCCTTGCAATTGTCTCTGAGTGAAGGAAATTAAACATTATTGCACTCATTTCTCTCGCCATCTTTATCTTATTAATTGAATTATATATTTTCACGGTTTATTTTATCATAAATCTCAATTTCACTGAATGGCTTTCAATTTTTTTTTATTTCTATTTTTTAATACGAAAATTAATATAAATTATTTTTATTAAATTTTGTGTATTTTTATTAATTTTATATTAAAAATTAAAATCAAACGAGCCCTAAAGTAAACATTCATTACTCTTAGGATATTTTTTATGGATTAAATATACTGATCTGATTTTTATTTCAATTTTAAAACATTTTGAAAAACGTTATTTTTTTCTTATAATAGTTTTAGTTAATTTCTTGTAATTAATGTGACCTTGTTTAAATTAATTAGTTAATTATAATAAAAAATGTTATAATAATAATATAATAATAATTCTAAAACAAGACATTTTTTTTGTGTAATTGATTATTTTTATTATTGAAAACTTTTAATTGTATTTTAATAAAAATCTAAATAATTAAAATTTTTAAAATTAAATAATAAATTAAATTTTATTTATCAAATTAATGATCTATTTTAAAATTTAGACTCTTGAACTCAAACAAGCTTTAATGCGAGTACATTTCGAAGTGGTCCATAAGAAATATTTTCCAATAATTTCAGCATAATTTTTAATTTTCGTTGTAAAATTTTCACTATTTTCCATAACAATGTAAAATTTTCACTATTTTCCCTAACAATGTGAGAAGAACATATCATATAAGTAAACTGGTTATTGTAACAGTACTATTACAAAAGACATCAAATCCTTCCATTTCTAAACCAAAGGTCTCCTCTCTTCTTCTTCTTCTTGTGCCTGCCCGTACTCTAGCTTCTTACTAGTATAATTATACTCATTATTCGATCCCTTGGCTTCCATGTCAGTGATACTACAAGGTTTCTCCATCTTAGACTTAGTAGAAATCCGTCTACTCGGACTGTAATCAGGGACGAGCTTCAATGTGATCCCCATCATCATTAGCAGGAGCCCAGTTCCATGCTGCTCTGTTAATGGCTTCGTGAATATCAAGTATGATAATAGTAATGTCACGGCCTTCCTCGCAGTGGTCACCTGCCACAAATTTCATGTTTTCAGTAAAGTTGGTAGTAAGTTTGAATTACGAGGAATCACATGTTGAATCCAGTAGAACTAAGGAAAAGTAACGTGAATAGTAGTAAATTGAGAACATAACAGAACAGGAACAGGGCACGTGAGAGGAGCGTACCATGGCAGTTGTGGCTGCGCCCAAAATGGCAATCAGTGAAAGGACAGAGACTTGGCCGATGAATGTGGCCATGGCTTCAAAGACCAGTACGCCATATACATATGGATGCTTTACAGAATGGAAAAAAAAGAAGAAGGAAAGTTAGTTCCAAGTTCTGAAACCGAACGTTAATGTCAGGAAAAAGAAGACAAGATGAAAGTGTTGTAACATGTTTACCTGAGAACATGAATTCCATGCTTTAAAAAATTCTCCTGTCAGAAGCATTGGAAGAATCAGGAATGGCAACCCTACAATGCTGGAGCAGAATAACATCTCCATCTGTGCTTGGAAACAGAAAAACAGGAGTAACCAACAACTTTTTTCACGTTTTTACACCAGAAAAAGTATGCCCTGGAAGGTGTGGAATTCACCTGGGTGGTTTCAGGATTCATGGTGAAGATAGCTTCTTGCAAGTTCCCCAGAAAGGAGTCCATGATTAATGCACCAGATATCATTACAATGCCTAAGATACTGAAATTTGGGGAAGTTTTTGCATCTGCTAAGGTGAAAAGGATCAATCCCACAACTAACAGTATTGCAGATATGTATTCATGGACAGGATATTTTCGTCTCAGGCCGGGTATGAAGGCACCCATTATCATCACAGGGAGAACCTGCAAAACACAAAATCAGTAAGACTTTCCAGTGATTTGAAGGGAGAAAGGAAGTCTAAAGAGTATATTAGTATCTACCTTAGTGGACTTGAACATGATTTGTGCAGGATAATTGAGGAAAGCCAAGGACCCCTTGGTGAGTCCATGGGAGCCCATAAGAACTGCAGAGAGCTTGACATATGTTTTCCAGGGGTTCACCATTTGTTTGGTGGTGAAACCTTGGAGATAAATGAGGAAAACATAGACAAAACTTTGAACGAATGTGAAATACCAACCATAACTGGAAAGAATGAAGAACAGTCATCAGATAAATCCTATCAGAAGACGAAAATTTTGGAGTCCAGAAGAGGATAAACCAACCTAAACTGGAGCCTGTTGTATACATATTCCTGCAATTCAATTAAAAAGACTTAAAAGGGGTGGAGACTCAAAACATGTGGAAGATAATCAACAAAGTCTGAGGTAAGAACTAGTTAATGCATGATTTAACCCTTTGCTTCCTTCATCTAGTTGACATTTCAACAAACATATTTATGCAAAATCACAGAGGTTGTAATGAAAGCTAAACCTCCCTTAAAATCCGCCATGAAAGACTCAGCTAATCCCTCCTCAGAAAGAGAACAGAAAATCAAAAGAAATTCCCACTTTCTCGCTCTTTTTCTCCATTTCAACAAAGGCTCCATTGACATACAGGAAAAAAGAAACATGAAACAGGGTAAGTACCTCACAGATGCCATTGACAAGGTAGCCAAAGAAGAACCCAGAAGAGCAAATAAGGAACTGCTGCCATCTGGGTCTATCAGTTAGAGAAATCCCAAAGAAAGACCGACCCTGCTCTTCGTTCTTCATCTGTTATAAATCTGTCTCCCTTCACTGAAAAAAAAAAATCACAGAGAAAAGACTCCAAAACATGCAGAACCAGAAGGACTTCCAAGAAAAATAAGCGTCAGCTGGCTTTTATTGGAATCTTGTGGCGCATTGACTTCGCGCATGGAACTAAAATACCGGGCTTCCTACGTTCAAACAATCACTCTCAATTATATATTCCACAAGAAATTGCTGTTTTCACACTTCTGTTAAAAAAAAAAATCAGGTTCAAGTTTGTTAACGTTGGATAACTCATCAACTTGATGAAGATGTCACATGGGTTGCCGATGGATTTCCATGGTATTGATCAAAATTAATTAACAAAACAATTTGGTTTTGTTTAGTTTTTGTTAAGGAAGCAAGTTTTTGATTGATTAATGGTTTCTCAACAAACTTTGATAGAATTTGATAACAAGCTAGGAAGTAGGAATCACGTTGATATTATCCGATTTTTTTAAACACTATTATTTAGTTTATTTAAAGTTTTCTACGTCCAATTTAATATTATAAACTATGATGGTCAAACTTTTTAGTATTAAGAGAAGGAAAAAAAATCCAATTTTATAAGAATAAATCTTGTAATATACCAAAATGACAAATGATTACTAATAAAATTCAAGTTTTCCTAAATGTCTTGTCTTTAAGGGTTTTACTCATTTTAAATCTAATTTGATCTTGTCCTTTTAAATTTAAGATTTGACCATCTTAAAAATATGGTTTAGAACACAATCAACCATTCAATGCTTATTACTCGTTCATTAAGATTAAGATCCTATCTTTAAATCGTTATTTAAATAAATAGTCCACACAATTTAGTAAATTTTTGGCTAAAGAAAAATTATTAAATTTTAGTTGCTTAGTCATTTGGAAAATGGTGGGTAGAGATACATTAAATTTGTAAATATTAATTAATCCCAATATACTATTAAATTTTATTTACTAATATGTCAAATAATTAATTAAGAATTATTAGATACACTTAATAATCTACTTAATGTACATTCTATTAGTAGTTAGGGATCCAATGTTATTAAAAGAAAATGGTACCATTCCATAATTTGCTTTTAAATTATATGCCCTAAAAAGGAAAATTGAAAGAGAAAAGCATTTAAGGCAACAAGAGAAGTAACTATAGGCAGAGAGCTACCATTTCCAAGTGCAGTAATATTCCTGAACTAGGCCTCCATGTGGCTTGGATGGGCAGAACCACCATTTCCAAGTAAAAGACTTTTGCAGATCCCATCATAAAAGTTCCAAAATTTCTCATAGTCCATTGAATTCTTAGGTTACCCTTTTCATTGGATGGAAAAAATAGAAAGAGAGTTTTCCAATTCAGCTTAGTTAGTGGAGAAGAAAGAAGAAACCATTCCAAGTAAAAGTCTTTTGAAGATCCATTTAGAAAAGTTTCAACTTTTCTTGTACTCCATTTGAATTCTGAAGTTGCCCTTTTCATTATTATTGGAGAAGAAACATTTTCAAGTACAAGTCTTTTGAAGGTCCCTTTAGAAAAGTTTCAAAATTTCTGATACTCCATCGAATTCTGAAGTTACCCTTATCATTGGATGGAAAAATAAAGAGAGATTTTTCCAATTCAGCTTAGTTCGTGGAGAAGAAACCTCAGAGCTTGTTTTAAGGGGTAGGCCACAAAAGTGATTGATTGAGTTAGCTTTACGTGCTACTAATAGTATTATAGTAGGCTATAGATTTCTTCATGGACTTGAGATTTTGTTTTAATAGAAATTAAAAAGTGATGGACTTTGAGTTTGATGAACGAAAAGGTGCATGAGATGTGCATTGCTAGATTAAAGGCGAAGAGATCAATATTGTGAGTTTAGATCGGTGATGATAAGACAAACTTGACTTTCGATTGCTTGGAGATAATGTTCGTGTGTAAATGTTAAAAGAAAAATATTCCAAAAAAAATCGGTGGCTTCTTACTTCTTATAGTATAAGTAGTATTTTAAATATATTTTTTTGTTAGTTATTGATAACTATTACATGAGAGTTATGCATTAAAATTCATATAAAAAACTATTTTATGAGTAAATTGTTAAATTAAATAATAAATTTAATGCAATTTAATATTTATAACTTCAATATATTTCTATTATCAAATATTTTCAAGTCACTTAAATGAAAAATAATTTCCTAACTAAGAATCAAATATGAGACCTTTTAGAGTTTAGTTTACATGCTTTACTTTTGTTAGTCGTTGATAGCCATTAGATAAGAGTTGTGTAATTAAATTCATACTATAAATTATTTTATGTCTAAATTGTTGAATTAAATAATAAATTTAATGCAAATTAATATTTATAAGTTCAGTACGTTTCTATTATCAAGTAATTTTCAAGTCACTTAAATGAAAAATAATTTCCTAACTAAGAATCAAAGATGAGACCTTTAGAGTTTAGTTTAAATATTCTTTTTGTTAGTCATTGATAACTATTACATGGGAGTTATGTAATTAAATTCAAGCTAAAAATTATTTTATGACTAAATTGTTAAATTAAATAATAAATATAATGCAAATTAATATTTATAAGTTTCGTAGAAACATACGATCAAGTATTTTTGAATGAAAAATAATTTTCTAAATAAGAATCAAACATGAGACCTTTAGATGTTTAGTTTAAATATTTTCCTTTTGTTAATCATTGATGACGATTACATGAGAGTTAAGCAATTAAATTCATAAAAAAATTATTTTATGACTGATTTTTAAATTAAATAATAAATTTATTGCGATTTAATATTTATAACTTCAACATATTTCTATTATCATCAATGTTTTGAAAATCAATACCTAATCGATATCGGTTTTTGTATTGACATCAGTCAATATCAATATCGGTAAAAACTAAAATTTTAAAATTATAAAATAATCCTTAGATTTTATAAAATTTGTAAAATAGTCTCTGTATATACTATGCATACCTTATAATATAATTTCAATATGTTTCAAATATTCAATTCATACAATAAATATAATATAACTTTCATATAATATTTATACCCATTAATATCAATTTTCACATATTTTTCAAATAAATTACAATCTGAATTAATATAAATAAAATAA
>JAOXYD010000009.1:13064795-13080789 GCA_028565735.1 Pinacopodium congolense | reverse complement strand
AATGGGCATGATGTCTCACAAACACCTTCCTTTCTCTCATTAGATCTCATCATTTTTATGTTGTACCCATTTGCAATTACATAGTTCCTTATAGCTTCCCTAAATTACTTTTCACCCTTAAACTTCATTCCAACTTTAAATTGGAAGTCCTTCATGTCCATCTTTGGATTAAAAACAATATATTTCTTCTTTCGACGAGATAATTCACACCCTACATCATCATTACTAATGGGTGAACAAACTTCAGCTTCATTGTCCTCATATTCACTTATCCACCCATATGAAATCCATATTTCTCTTCGAGAAGTTTTAGGAATTGATGCAACATCCACATTAGAATCTTTGCCACTACCTCTAGTTCTGTTAATGACATTATCAGCTTCTAACCCATTAGATACCTCTTCTCATAATTCTTTGCTCTAGCTGCAACGTACTCTTCATCATCAGTTCCATACAAATCATCTTCACTCGAGTTTTTTTTTTCAGATTTAGTCATTCCAATTAGATTGAAATGTTTGTCATCTTCCTTATTCTGCTGCACATTGACTTCCTCCACAACACCAATTTCATAGTCAAATTCTTCACCTTTAATTACAGGTTTCTCATATCTATGTTCAAAATAAATTTGAACATTGCAGAAGTTTTGTTATGCCATGTAATTAAGCATTGACAAGTCCCCATCACTATACAAGCTCAACTCTTTTAAGGATCCCATTGGTTCTTTTGGAAACTTGTAAAACATCGATTTAACTTTGTGTCCTTTCTCCTCTGAAACTACCCTTAACACTAAAATGTTTAGATCATTAACAACAATCTGCCTCTTCTTTTTTTCCCCCCAACATAATTCTTATTGTTTTTACTCTACACTCCACCATAATGAAATTTGAAGTTTACCAACATTTGCACACCAAAAATAATAAATAAAAAACCCTAAATCAGACCACCACCGATGACATGACCAAAAATCGAAATCTCAAGACTGAACCTTCTTCAACTAAGCAATCGACGCCTTCACCACTAACAGAGAAGACGAAACCCTCACAAGCCCTTCATAATGCCCTTCACCACGGACGAAGATGATAAAGTCCTAAAAAACCCTAAAACAAATCAGCAAAACCTTCTTCAACTGATTAATCAACGAAACCTTCTTCATTAGCGACAGAGAAGACAAAAAAGTTTATCTCCGATCAAAAACCGATGCTCTGATACCATGATTGACTTCATTCTGCACTATACAAAGAAGTGAGAAGAACAGAGAATTTAGGGAAAAATATCTCGTATAAATGTGTTGAAAAACTGTACAACCACTATTTTAGTTATATATATGTACAAGACTAACCTATTAACTAATGAAAGTAAAACTAACTGCTAACTTAACATTTCTAACTTTACAACTAGTAACTTAACAGTATAGTAAAGTCAACATACATTTCATCAGAAAGTAAAGGAATGGGTATTTATATCTTATTGGAGACTCGCTTCTCTATGCTAGATCAGATATGTGGATATGCAAACTTGAAAAAAAGCGACTTTATCTACTGAATCGGCTAAGAGAGTTACCCAAATGCTCAAAACAATAGGTAAAGATCTAGGTACTTATTTTTTATAAGGGGTCTCGCCTTTTTCGATATTATGGTTGAAGTTTATAGATCTACTAACTTGCAAAGAAAAAGGAAGAAAATTATTTATAGGAGAGCTTATCTACTTATGATTTTGCCTAGAGTGTTATCTTTTTGTGGATGCTTGGGTCGCCAAATGGTTGTAATAGAGTCACACTGAATAGATGAGATGTTGCTAAAAAAGGGTGGCGATGAGATCATGGTGGTTGCATATGATTTGGCCTAAAATTAATCGACTGGCCACTAAAGATGGAGATGAAAAAAATGAAGATCTTGGTGGATGAGTTTGGAAGATTAAATGATCTAAACTATAGTTAACTCAATTCTGCCTCATAGAGATTGAAACGTATGAGTTTGGTGTCGTTTTAATATTGAAAAGTTATTATGTAATGTTGTATTGAGTTATCCTTGTAGACTAATTATTGTTAGAGTAGTCCTCTTGACAAACCAATAGAATTGGGTAAATATTGTTACTTTTCTATTACTATTAATTCAATTTATTTATTTTTTCAAAAAAACACTAATCTTTTACTTGACGCTTACCAATTTCTATGCTCGTACTACTATTATTTTTCATGAGATAAAATAACTTAAAATTCTTATGATTTGAATAAATTATTAGTTACGTCTATGTGACTTCAAAACTTAAATAGATTTAGAAAATTTTAAATTACTTTCACCTGCTAATTCTCTATTATTATTATCTTAAGTAGATTAATAGAGTACTAACGTGACATTGCCATGTGTCTAAAATGTGTCACGTAAATATGTTTAGCTAGGATTTTATTAGTCCATGTAAGATAAAACAACAAAATATTAGCAAGTAAACATAATTTAAAACATTAAAGATTTATAAAATAATTAACAACTTGCCAAATCATAAAGCCCCTAAGTGATTTTAACCCTATATATGTAATGGTTAAATTTGCGATGATTATTTTTTAAATATGAAGATTATGTGTTTCGGATAAATTATTTAGTGAATCATTAATTTGAAAACTCTTCGTCTTTTAAATCATCAAAGCAAAAAAAATCTCTCAAAGGCAATTCAAAATTAAAACTTTAAATTGATAGACACATAAAAATAAACTCTACCAATTCAACATCCTTACTAATTATTTAGGGATCGTTTGGTATCACTTTTATTTTTTAGTTATGGATTTTGATTTCTTTCCTTATTTCTATTTTGGTATCACAAACTCTATCAATTCTTAATTTTGCTTCTATTTTTAAAATAAAAATAAAAATATGTTTGATTGAAATTTGTAATAAAAATTAAAAATAGAAATCTGTTAAGTTAAGATTTGTAATAAAAATTAATTTAGTGACGCAACCAAATATGAAATAAATTTATATTTTGAAAACTTGTTTTTAAAAAGTGAAAAATATAATTTTTCTAATTTTATTTTAATTTTTCTAAGTTTGAAAACAGAAAATAAAAATAGATTGTAACAAACATATTTTATTTTTTATGGTCTGTTTAGTTCAACTTTTTATTTATTATTATTATTTTTTTAAATAGTTCAATACAAGTTATTTTCATTAATTTTTATATATTTTTATTAGGTTATACTCTTTTCATCGATTTTTATGTTAAAAAACATAAACAGAGAACATAAAATGAAAACGGAACCAATCAAGGCCTTTTGTATTAAAAAATAAAAATAATAAATAAATTGCCCTCAATTTGTATTCTTCATGTCCACTTCTTAAGCGGAATAGTCCAATGTCCCAACGAGTCCTTTATCTTACGTTGATCCAGTATCCATAGCTATATACTGTCGTTGTCCATGAAAGCTACAAATGCTAAGAGGAACAATTGATGTACAACTGGCATCAATCGATCATTAAAATTTTCCAAAGTGATAATTAAATAAGCTCTGTCGAGCACCCACCTACTCGTTTCTTGTTACCGACATGCCACGTAGGTTTAATAGGAAAATACAAGCTCCGAAATGCACCTTCAATTTATTATAAAAAGTATTCAATGTTTAAACAAAGATAATTTTATTATCTCTTACTAAATATTTATTTTTTTCTTTTTAATTTCACACAAACAAAGTTTACGAAATTTAATCTAACATATGTTATATGATTTTATCTCAAACTAACTCACGCTCAAACTTAGAATTAATACCCACAGAAATTATATTATATAATTAATCAACATTATTAAAAAACAAAAAATATATTGTATTATTTATTTATTTTTAAATATCAATATTGTAAAAAAAATCAAAATTAATTGCAAAATATTCTACAAAGACAAATAATTAATTTACCCAAATGACCTGCTTTAGCAAAATATATAATTTCTTTATATAGCGCCAGACAAAGTATACAAAATTAAAAAAAAGAAAATATTTTTAAAATATACATAAGCAAGGTAATCATGAAACAATCATTAAAGTAATAATGATACTTAATAGCAAATACCATTAAAAAATAGAAAAGAAAGTTTGTTCAGTTTCAAATGTTGGGTGGCTGCATTTATTTCAGAATTTAGTAATATTTGCAATTATATTGCCAGCTAATCCAAGATTTAACAATCCTGACATGTACCTTAGACCGTAAAAAGCTTTAATTACTATGCATTTCAAATTTGAATTGTTATTTGCATAGTTATGCAATAAATAATGTTAGTGGTCCCATTAATAGCATAAAAATAGTTATAAAGTTAAATTTGAATTTTTGAGAAATGATCTAAATTTAGAATTCTCCATATTGTCGTAAATTCAATTTCTCTTATATGCCTTTTTAAAAATAAATTTTAATTATTTTTTCTATAATATTTTATCATTATTAAATTAAAGATATTATCTAATTACAAATTGTACGTTTAATAATTATTTTATTTAAAATATTTAATTAATAAATTATTATGGCTAACCATGATAGATTTTCTGTAATTTAACCTTTTCTAATTTAATATTTATATTTTATATTAATTTATAACTTTAAGATTTATTTTAAATAAACATAGATCAAAATAATATAATTAATGAAATTGCATGATAATTAAATAATATTGTAAAAATAATGTATGTGATTCAAATGATGAACTGTCTATGAATTAATTTAATCCATTCGTTTTCATCTAACACGTGGAACCTAAGTCGGCAGTCAGGTCCTCGTAACTCGAGATTCCATTACCAAATTTCACCAAATCACAACGGTCGAATACTATTCATTAACTGCAATTATAGCCGTCCGATCTTCCAATGATGTCCGAAGCAGAAGAGCTTTCTCTCTCTAAATTTCGAATAATACTGCGTTCGTAATAACATCTTATAGAATCTTAAGCAGACAACAATCCCTGACACATTTTCTATATACAGAATTTTAAAATTCGTGGTTTCGATTTGATTTTTGAATGTGATTGTGATTGTTAGCTGGTTACTGTATTAGTTTTTCTTTGTCCTCTAGCGTTAAAGATTCAAACTGGGATTTGTCTGTCCCTGTTTTTATCTGCTTTCGTTTTTCTCTGATTTCGACCGTTTAGTGTCTGCTTCCTTAGTAGGAAGCCAAAATCTGCATCTGGGTATTTCGAGTTCTGTCCAGTTTGTTTATTGTTTTAGTTTAAAGGATCAAACTTGGTGGTACAGGTTGAATTTTGAAGTAAGAGTTCTTAAGTTTGGGGTTGGCAAGCGACAGCAGAGAGATTGTTGCTTCCTTAGTAGGAAACCAAAATCTGCATCTGGGTATTTCCAGTTCTATTGAAATTTTTGCTTGGTTAGTTTATAGGATCAAACTTGGTGGTAAAGGTTGGACCTTTAAGAGCTCTGAATTTTGGGTCTGGCAAGCGATATCACAGAGATAGTGTGTGGGGGAAAGAGAGGTTTGAAGATCAAGCTATACTCGGTTGCTTTCTGGAGAAAAAAGGACAAAATTCTGGTTCCTGAGGCTTAAAGGTTGGTGCTTGAAGATATCTTATCTTGCTTTTGTGTCCCCTCACTGAAAAGGAAAAAAGAGGAAGCTGATTTTACTTTTTCTTTTTCTGATCCTTTTCTTTTTGTTTCATGTGTTTTTTCAGGGTGTCATTTCCGTACTGTTACATTGTTCTTACAGGGACTTGAAGAGACAACGATCGGGATAGAGGAATTGGTTGTCTATGGTGAAGGGTTTTGAATCTGTGGGAAGGAAAGTCAAAGCAAATTGAGGTGTATATTATTTTTTTGATTAATTCACATATTATTTTCTTCAATATTCGCTAAGTGGGGTTGGTCTAGTGATTCCATCTTGAAGAATTTAAGTATACGCCATGGATATATATCTATAGATAGAGACCCATATCTTCTCTTCAAAGGAAAGTCTTTCCCTTGATTTTGCTTTCTTTATTTCGGAGGTCAAAAATGGCAACACAGCTTCGCATCCAACTTTTTTCCCCCATCAAAAAATCTCAACTTGCAAATAGTCTAGTAAAATATAAGACTGTACTCCACCTTCTATACTAGTGAAAAGTAGGAATATCATATTCGATTTGATTTCTTTTAGCACTCATGAATATATAATCTTCATCAAATGGTGGTGTCCTGATTACTGTAACTCAGTCAGCTTCCAAAAGGTGATTGTTGTTCTCGGGTATTCACGAGTTCATATGGTGCTGTTGCCTTCCGTTCTGGATAGGGTGGCCATCACAACACTTCAGATATTACGAACTGCTAAAGCTTTGGTCCATAATTTTTTTAGCTTTTCTGGCATATTTTATGACCATGCAACATTTAAGATGTAAAATTTGGTGGGCATTTAATGATACCTCGGAAAAGCCTTGGACATGATTCGTGGAGGCATACTTGTGTACTTTTTATTTAATTATTGGTTTCTGGTTTTCAGCTGGAACAAGATTTGTAACATCACACATGGTTCTCGAAGCTCTTGATGTTCGCTTAAAATTTGCTTTTTTGTTTCCACATTTAAAATCGGTAGTAAATATCTATAGTTCTTTCTAATAATTGCAACTGCTCCACTGTCTTTGAATTTTCCAAGCAAAGTATCATGTTCTTTAACATTTCTTGTATCCATCCCATCCCTCTGAGGTTTGATTCTGTTTGAGAAATTCTGTGGCTGCAGTTCTGTTGATCCGTACCAATATAAAGGCAATCATGGTGGAAGATAAAGGAAAAGAGCCGGTTGTGGAGATTCAATCAGTTGAAGAATGGTTGTCACATGCACGAGAGCTAGTTCCGGTGGCACTTGACAAGGCCAGAGATGTGAAGGGGTTCCCTGGTAGATGGAAGATGATAATTTCCAAGTTGGAGCAGATCCCATCATGTCTATCAGACTTATCGAGCCATCCTTGCTTCTCCAAGAATGCACTTTGCAAAGAGCAATTACAGGCTGTGTCAAGGACTTTGACAGAAGTGATTGAATTGGCAGATATATGTATGAAAGGGAAGTATGAGGGGAAGCTTAGGATGCAGAGTGATATTGATTCTCTATCCGGGAAACTGGATTTGAATCTACGAGATTGTGGACTTCTGATCAAAAGTGGGGTACTTGGTGAGCTTACTGTGCCTTTAGCTGTGGCCGGTTCATCAACTGAACCTGAAGCTGCAATTAACAGCAATATAAGGGAATTGCTTGCACGGCTTCAGATCGGTCATTTGGAGGCCAAACACAGAGCTCTCGACAGTCTTCTTGAGTTGATGAAAGAGGATGAGAAAACTGTTTTGAGCGTATTGGGGCGGAGCAATATTGCTGCTTTAGTTCAGTTGCTTGCAGTAACCTCTCCTCGCATCCGGGAAAAGGCAGTTACTGTCATCTGCTTGCTTGCAGAATCTGGGAGTTTTGAGAATTGGCTTGTTTCAGAGGGTGTTTTGCCTCCCCTCATAAGGCTTGTTGAGTCAGGAAGTGCTGTGAGTAAAGAGAAGGCTACTATCTCACTTCAAAGATTATCAATGTCAGCTGAAACGGCCAGGGCGCTAGTTGGACACGGTGGGATTCAACCCCTGATTGAGTTGTGCCGAACTGGTGATTCCGTATTGCAGGCTGCTTCTGCTTGTACTTTAAAGAATATATCAGCTGTTCCTGAGGTTCGTCAAAACTTAGCTGAGGAAGGAATTCTGAAGACAATGATAACTCTCCTTGATTGTGGAATCCTATTGGGATCAAAAGAATATGCAGCAGAATGTTTGCAGAATCTCACTGCAAGCAATGACAACCTTAAGCGAGCCGTTATTTCAGAAGGTGGAATCCGAAGCCTATTGGCATATCTTGATGGTCCATCGCCTCAAGAATCTGCTGTCGGAGCATTAAGGAATTTGGTGACCTCAGTTTCTATAGAAATGCTCATAGCCCTTGGGTTTCTCCCACGTTTAGTTCATGTTCTTAAGTCCGGATCTCTCGGTGCCCAACAAGCTGCTGCTGCTTCGATATGTCGGGTTTGCAGCTCATCAGAGATGAAAAAACTGGTAGGGGAAGCTGGATGCATTCCTCTGCTCACCCAATTGCTTGAGGCCAAAGCCAACAGTGTTAGGGAGGTTGCTGCACAAGCCATATCCAGTTTGTTAACCAATTCGCAGAATCGCCGGGAAGTTAAAAAGAACGATAAAAGCGTTCCAAGTCTTGTGCAGTTGCTCGACTCAAGTCCACAGAACACTGCAAAGAAATATGCAGTCTCATGCTTGGCATCTCTCTCCACGAGTAAGAAATGTAAGAAGCTAATGATTTCATATGGAGCAATTGGGTATCTCAAGAAGCTCTGTGAGATGGACATTCCAGGAGCTAAGAAACTACTTGAGCGATTGGAAAGAGGGAAGCTAAGAAGTTTCTTCAGCAGAAAATAAATGAGCCGCCTGAAATTTAGTAGTTCTGTACAATGTTTCATTGTCTGAATTAGACATAATGGTTAGTAAGTAATCATATTTATATATGCTTTGATCCCTCCAAGTAACCAAAAAACTTGAATGCCTCCAAGTTTCAGAATATGAATGTTTACCAAAGATTGCAGAGAAAATTTGAACTGAAATTTATTTTTTATGTTAAATTATCATCTCTGTTAAAATTAGAAAGCCATTGGTATCAATATAAGATTGTTGGAAGCAGCTATGTTGGAAGATTGTCATCCTCACCAAATGAAAGAACTTTTGACTACTATATTGGGAATGGAACATGCCAAATCCCAAAGCTTCAAGTCCCTATCCATGGCTTAACAACAACACTTGCTTCTTTCTTCTTCAAAACAAAGTAGTGCGGTTGGTGGTTACCTACTTTATTAGTTTCTTTATCCCAAAATGAGAAATTGAGAGACTTGGAGAAATGGGATTTATACCTAAGAATGGATTAGGAAGGGCCTAACTTAGTCACTAGAAAGTGATATTTCACAATTATGGGTTGAACTATTATATTTTAATCTTTAACATTTTAGATAAAAATTCAAAAACAATTATAATATTTTTATAAAATGTTCAAAAATTTTCAAATTTCAAATTAAATATAAAAAACCATATTTAAGAGTGTGTATAAACTATGAAAAATATTTAAAAATTATCATATCAATAATTATAAAAAATAAAATTTTGACAATTTAAATTTTTTTAGATATTCTTAAAATTAAAAATTTTAATAAATATTTTATAAAAATTAAAGGGACTTTCAACCTACCAAGATTACATAATATTGTTTTTAGTTAAAGAAGACATTTCAACTTACTCTTTAATGTTTTGAAAGTATTAATAAAATAGTACAATTTTTCTCTTAATATTTATAAGATTTTATTAGTTTACAGTTATCTCTGAGTTCATTAATTAATTAATAATTGAGCAATCAATAAAATTTTAATAAAATTAATATTAAAAGAATAATTTGTATTATTTTGTAAATATTAGAAGGAAATTTATGTAGTTTTTCAAATATTAATTTTTCATAGAATACAATTTATAAGATCATTTTTATTTCTAGACACTTTAGGGGATGTTTATTTTTACTTTTTGTTTTTATTTTTTATTTCTATTTTTAAATATTAAAAATTTTAAAATAATTTAAAAATTAAAATAATATAAAAATACACAAAATTAATAAAAATATATAAATAAAAATAAAAAACTGATCCGAAGAAACTTTTTAAGGTAACGATCATTTTGCGCCTAAAGGGACACCCTGGCGGATGCCTACGTCTCTCCACCAAACTTAACATCAAATCAGGTTCATATCCAAACAGTAATCCATAGTGAACTAACACATCGAAGTCCAAACAAATCAAATCCCTCAAAAGCATTAAAGACTGGACTTTTCTTCTAAAGATTCTTCCTTTTTGATGAGACCTTTTCGTACGTGTTGCTAACATATTAAATTGATCCAATTATACTATAATACAATAATAATATAATAATAATGCCCACGATGAAAGCAAAGTCGTTGGATTATATACATATTCCAGAATATCGAAGGTGTGGATTACGATATGAGATCGAGTTCCTCGTCCTTATCATCAATATTCAACAAAGAGGAAGGAGATTACTTGTAAGATATGTACTCAGAAGGAAATAAAGGGGAAATAGTTGCGTATTTTGTTTGCATGTTCCGGGAGAGAGAGGACCAAACAAGCCCTTGTCAGGGTCTATCATTTTAGCCAACAGAAGAAGAAGAAGAGGAAAAACAGAGAAAGTGGACGTAGGAATATTTGCTGACGCATATTTCTGAGCCAAAAAAAACTCCCAAAAATAAAGACCCTTTTTGGATTTCGAGGCTTTAACCTGTTGGGGCACTCTGCACGGTACTAATTGCTGCTCTCTCTCTTTGTTCAAACCCTAGTTGTTTTGTATTTATGACCTCTGTTTTCCTGGTTTACAAAGAACAACCTTTCTTTTCTTGTTTCATTTTTAGAGACTGGAAGCTCAATCATTGAGTTCCCCAGTGTTGAAATCTACGTTCTTTTTTGTTTTTTCTTAAATGTGAAGTTAATAAAAATTCAAACTTTGTGTACTTCATTCTCCGTGTTTCTTCATTTATTGTGAGTTAAGGACTGTTGCAAATTCTACAGGTTTCATTCAAGGTAAAAGATGAGTACTTTAGATGTAACTCGAGCGGAACTTGCTCTTGTAGTTTTGTATCTGAACAAGGCTGAAGCCAGAGACAAGATATGCAGGGCCATTCAATATGGTTCTAAATTTCTGAGTGATGGTCAACCTGGTACAGCCCAAAACGTTGACAAATCAACAAGCTTGGCTAGAAAAGTTTTCCGTCTTTTTAAGGTTGGCTTATTCCATTGTTAATGTTTGGTCTTAACAGACTTGTACCCTTTTATTCATTGGACACGAGTTCCGATTTTAGTTTCCAATGTAAACATGGCACTATCAGCAACTCGAATTGGCTCTTTGTTTTTTCGAGAGATACATAGAATACAAGTTCTTGACAAAGTTTAGATTGTCGGCAAATGGAATTGGCACTTTCTTTTGTTGAAAGATACGTAGAATACAAGTTCTTGATGAGGTTTACATTATCAGGAAGTGGAATTGGCTCTTTGTTTTGTTGAAAGATGCATAGAATACAAGTTCTTGATCAGGTTTACATTATAAAGATACACAAAATACAAATTTTGTTGATGAGGTTTACATTTCCAGGGTTCTATCTTTGGTTTTTCCTATATTTTGAAGTGAACTAGTTTCTTTGCTGTACTTGTGTAATCTCATACTGAATGTGGGCTTCTTTTTCTACTGATCTTGTTATTTGCAGTTTGTCAATGACTTGCATGCTTTAATTAGCCCACTGCCCCGAGGCTCCCCTCTACCTCTTGTTCTGTTGGGGAAGGTGTGAAACTACATATGAAATGTTTCTTCTGCTAAATTTTCTGTGCTCTTTTCCTTATGACCTTATCCATCTGATGCTTCCCTTTCAGTCGAAAAATGCTTTACTGTCAACCTTCTTGTTCCTTGATCAAATTGTTTGGCTTGGTAGAACCGGCATCTACAAGGTATTCGAAGCTCATCTCTGTTCTATGGTTTGTATCATAAGTGTTAAGCCAATGAGAAATTTTTCTTTCATTATGATCTTCTCCAGAACAAAGAACGAACTGAACTGCTCGGCCGAATATCGCTCTACTGTTGGTTGGGATCCTCTGTGTGCACCACATTGGTTGAGGTACACAGTAATGCATTGTGGATTCAGAAATTGTGTGATATTTGGTATATTTAAATTACGATTCCTATGTGGAGGAGGACAAGTGGTGTTTCCAGGCTTTTTTGCTGAGTTGATGTTTTCCATAATAGGTGGGGGAACTTGGGAGGCTTTCTGCATCAATCAAGAAGTTAGAGAAGGAGCTTAAGAACAGTGATAAACATCAAGTACGTATAGATTATAGCTTCTTTGTGGATTGGCCATTATGATTACACTCCCGATTCACTTGTTACTTATCAATTGACTGCAGAATGAACATTACTGTACTAAAGTTCAAAAGTCGAATGAGAGGTCAGTAGCTCTAATCAAGGCGGCGATGGATATTGTAGTTGCGGTGGGGCTACTTCAGTTGGCACCGAAGAAAGTTACTCCTCGTGTAACAGGAGCCTTTGGCTTCGTTAGCTCTCTAATTTCTTGTTATCAGGTATGCTTTATAAAATCCTTACCTTGCATAGTCATCATTTTCCACTAATTTGAAGAGAAACTGCAAGCCAAAGATAATAACAGACATATAACAAATATGAGGAGCTTATGAAGCTTGAAAAAAGTGCTGGCCTGGACATACTTTTGGATTGCAGAGCCTCTTTATTTATGAGTACTGCTCATTGTTCTGCAGTTGCTTCCATCCCGGCCAAAATCCAAGACAGTATGAAGACTGAAGCCGGATATACTCAACAACTTCATATGTCATTTGAATAATTGTTGTAAACTTTTGAGCAATTGGATGTTGTAAGATTATAAGCCACTGGTCATATGGTAGATGAGCCACATTGGAAGTTCCTCATTTCCTGGCCCTGAGAATTTATGCTTATTTTATGGCCACAGCACATTCTGCTCCTCTCCCGAGTAAATGGATTGGTATTTATGTTATTCCAAGTTCAAGCTCAAATTTTAAGCAGTCATTAAATCCTGCTTAGCATTGCTTATCTTGGTTTAATCATTTTGACATTGCCACGAAATTCCATGGTTATGAGACAAGGAAAAATGAATATTTGATTGAAACAATGGAGTCTGCACAACCATAAGAATAAAGGGTATCCATTAGAATTTGGCGAAATGCCTTGCAGAGGTTCCAGTTTCACTCAAACTGGAAGCCATTACAGTTTGACTTGTTATTCAGTCAGATAGTATAGCACCAGAATAGACAATAGGGCCAGAGAGACGGTGACTTAGTCAACAAAACACGACCGGAGCGACATGACTTTAGTCAGCGAATTCAAATTCATCCTCCTCATCTGACTCATCATTCTCTTCATTCCATATGATCAGAGCCCTTTGATCCTCACGCATACGCCATATCCTCTCTGCTACTTGTGTCGGGAACGGGTTGGGTAATATAAATGGCTTCTCTTCAGGTAAGCTTGGATTGGTATAACACTGTACTTTTAGCACAAATTTTCCTGATGATTCAACTATTTTAGCACAAAAATCAGGCCCAAGTGATCGACCGATAGCTTGAACATGGGAGACACTGCAATAACATAATCATACGTCAACACAAAAGCTATATACAACAATAATAACGACAGTAGTTCTACCTTAGATGAAAACCTGCACATTTTGGTATATAGTAAGGCTTTTTATCAAGAAGGAAAAATGGAAAAGAGAATGAGAAAAATAAAAAACAAGTCCATCAACCCCTTCTGGCTATATCTTCCTTCTATTTAGTTAGTTGTCCAATTAAGGCTTAAACACTGAAGCAAGACTGAGTATTAGAATTAGAAAGAAAAGCAAAATTCTAGCATAATCAACAACAAAAAAGAGACCAGGACATCAAAAGACCTGCTATATTGTCCAGATAATAGTTGCAGTAAGTGTCAAATTAAACAGAAGAAAGAAAACCGAAAAACAGAGTGAAGAACCAACCATATGTAGAACAAGCCATCTATATCTTGTATCTGAACCCGGCCCAATAGCTCAACCAGCAAAATTCCACCAATGCAAAGAACAGGCTCTGAAAGTTTGAACTTCTGCAAGCGATTCTCCTGTTCAAGAAGAAGAGATATCATAATCAGCACTTCTCTTGAGAGACAATGAAAAAGATATTAACTGGTCCAAGGCATAATAGACAACAATCAAATTGTAAGAATATAGCTGAGAATGCATGCAAATATGCTTGCGTGTATGCAGGTACCCAGATGATAATCAGGGTTGGCAATTAATAGCCTCCCCTGAAAGTATACGAGAAGTTAAACCAAAAAAATTTCAAGAACAGAACAAATTCAATTAACCTGAGCCATTGGAAACTCTGGAGAAGTGTAAGTCCATGTGAACTCGTCATCAGGACTACTACCTTGCTCACCTATGGGACTACGAACTGGAAATTTGGGGTGACCCATCCTAAAGCGTACAGCTTTAGCAGAATATATAGGATAACCCAATTGAAAATAAGCTGGAACCAAAAAAGAAACAGCAAAATTTGTTGCCTCATCAAAGGACAAATGAAAAGAACTTGGAGATCAAAAAAACTACATGCCAAAAATAACAAAGATCAATTCAAAAGAGTTCATAAACCCAAAAATTAGGAAGACTACTAACCTTGAAAAGGCTGTACACCAATCTCAGTGATCACACAAATATCAGAATTCAACGCATACACGAGCGTCTCGGGCACTGCAGGATCACTTTGCCCTTTACTAGACCAGTATGAAGCTCTCCTTGCAACAATGTCCCTAGGTTCAAGAGTATTAAAGACGCTTTCAAGTGGATAATTGTCAGTGCTAGAGGCACTTATGGCATCTAAAATGCACTGTGTAAGAGGAAGCGATGAGAAACCTCGAGCTAGAAAACTATAAGCTCTGTGTTCCCTCTCCAGGTTTTCCCAGTCCATAAACTTGCTACATCCAACTTCCAAAGATACCTTGAGATCACAGTCAGGTTCACTGACACCCACAACTCTCTGAAGGCAAGGGAACATTCTCAAGCATAGCCGCTTGGAAAGCCCATTTGCAACCACTGAACAAAACATAGACTCCAGTCAATCAAGCAATCATAAAAACTTACACAACACTGAATAGAATAGCCAAATACAATTCTGAATTCCCATTTCCAAATTGTCTAGAGGCAAAAGAAAAGTGATAACTCACCAAAATGACGCCAAGAACGAGAGACAGAACTAGCACGGACAAGATCAGCTGGGTCTTCCAAACACATGAGAATCTTTATCGACACATCATGGTCAAGGACATGCAAAAAATCCACGGAGGTCTCCATTTGAAGGAACTGACGAACACAGTAATCGAATTTCACTCTTTTTGAAGCCCAAAACCTAATTGGAACGCAAAAACAGCGTCAAAAACACAAATTACAAATCAAAACTCAGAAAGATTGAATCTTTCGTGATAAAAACTTATAGAAGATCACTGCAGAACCGCATCTGCAATTGGAAAAAAGACCAATCAATCAAAGAACCCTGTGATTAAAAAAGAACGAGAATTTTCCCAGAAGAAGACAGTAGCAGATTACTCACCTCTCTGAACCACCAAAAAAGTGCCCAATTGCCCACAGAACTCCAAACCCTAGAGGGACATATATGAATTACATATCTATTCATACGCATATATAGAGAGAGAAAACTGAAACAGATGAAGTTGAATCACCAGAGCACACAAACAAGGGAAGAGAGAGAGGTGATGATATCACCCAAAGTCCCAACTCAATACCCAGCCCCAATATTCTATTTGTACATTAGCCCATCCAATTATATTGTTCTGTTTTTTTCTCGAAAATCCCTTTTTAAATAATTATCTTATTATTTTATTGTAGTAATTATTATTCTATTTTAATTTTTTTTTCATATTTTGTTCAAAAATAAACAGAGAAAGTACTTATACAAATGCCACTGTTTTGGATAATTTTTTTTTCATATTTAATCTTCATATTCATATTGTAGAGTAAGCTAAAATCCTAGAATTAATTTTCTTTTTTGGATAATTCAGGATTCCCATTTTTTTCTAAATTTATATTTAGTGAAATGGGATTAAGGAAGGTCTCAAATTTAGACCCTGTTTGGTATCACTTATTTTTCTTGTTTTCTGTTTTTATTTTTAAAAAACAGAGAAACAAAGGGAAAAAATGTGTTTGCCTGTATTCTGTTTATGTTTTCTGTTTTCAAAATCAGATAAATATAAACAGAAACAGACAAATAATAAAATGATGTTTTTCTGCATTTTGAAAACAGAAAGTATAAACAGATTTTTTTTACATTGAATAATGAATACAATCTATTGACTAATAATGTATTTTTAAGGTGTATAAGAGTT
>JAOXYD010000009.1:13032663-13047788 GCA_028565735.1 Pinacopodium congolense | reverse complement strand
AAAGATATGGTACCAATTTAAAATTTAAAGATATGATACAAATTTCAAAAACAAAATTTGACTCTAATTTCAATAAAAATTTTCAAAATATGTTTAATGCATCATTTTCAAAGAAAGTCATATGATAAAATAAATGAAATGCATCTATTAAGAAAATGCAAAAATTTTTATGCAATGTACTAAGGACAATTAATTGTAATGCTAACATGCAATAGCGCTAATATGAATATTTAATGGCTTCCCCTAAACATATGAATCCATTTTTAATCAAAACCAACAACTAAAATTAACCTCTCAAATCAAATAGAAATATCTAAAGATCATGTCAAGATATATATTTTTTCAAATAAGGACATAGAAATACCTCCTTTTGCATCATCATTTGATTCCAATTCCATTACTCCTCACTTGGTTCAATAATTTGCTTTTTGGTAAGCTTATGTGAGGCATTCATTATGATGTTTCCACTTCCATTAAAATATTGAAAATGCAACTTTCTTACTTCCTAACTTGACACCAATTGCATGTTAACCTACAAAATAAGAAACTAATAGACTCTATATACCCACATTAACTTGGGTCATTGGGAGCTAGCCTTAACACCTTTTTCTACCCTGATAAGATTGAAATTTATTAAATTTTCATATACTTTTTAATGTCATTTTAATCTTATTTTATTAATTGAATACTCAAATTGTGTTATATTGTGTTTAATGACAAGTTTATGGCCTTAACACAAATTTTGAGTCAATGCATGAAAAATTTTAATTAATTGGAGCAAAAGCCAAAGATTATTTTAATTTGAAAAAAAAGAAAAAAATTAGTTGCAATAGCAAGCTGCGTTTTACAGCTTGCTATCATCATTTTGCACACAAACACAAGAGGAGGCACATTCGGACAACATGAGGGGTTGCTGAATTAATTTGAAAATATACGTGAATCCCTAGATATAAAACAAGGACAAAACAAGAGAGAAGGGGGGTGTGCTTTGGTCTTGTGGCTGAGTGAGGCAGCTGTTGTCTTGAGTGTGGACGAGTCTTGCTTGGTGAGTGGGGACGCGTGGAGAGCTGCTAGAGAACAAGTGGACAGGCGACTGAGGGGAGTCTTCGGCTTGGGGACCAGCAGCTGCTGTCTGAGCTGCTTGTTTTGATTGTGTTTGGAGCTGCTTGCTTCAAGCTGTTACACAGGAGACGACTTTGCCAAGGAAAGAGGCGAGAAGAGATGCTGCACTATTGAGTTAATTTGAATTAACTCACTGTTCTCTTGTGATTTACAATATTCATTTTTTTTAAGCTTTCATTTACATTGTCTGAATTTTTGCTTTCAATTTTTAAATTGCTTTTTTTTTTTAATTTTTGCTCTACTTTATTCTTTAGATAGCCGAACTCTAGTTATTATTTGGTTAGTATTTTAATTTTCTGATCCAAGTTTTAAACATTATTTACTTTCAAATATGAATAATAATTCCAGGTTTATTTTTAATTAAGTATTAAATTGTTTAAGGTTTTATTTCATATAGTTTAAATTATTTATTTAGTATTTGGTTCATTTATGTTTAGTAATTAGTTTCTATGCATGTTCTTAAGTTTTAATTCATTTAAAATTAAGTTTTTGTTTAATTTTAAATCTGAAAATTTTATTTAAAAAGTTAGTTTAAGTTTTGATTAATTAAGTTTTAAGATTAATTAAATAATAGTTTAAGTTATGTGTGTTTGCGTTAATTTAAAAGTCAATTTGTGTTTTGCCTTTATTATTTCTTTTATTTTTTTATATTTTGTTTTCTTTTAATTAATTATATTTAGTGTTTATTTAATTTTTATTTTTCTTAATTTAATTATGTTTAGCTAGTTTAATTTTGGGTTGGAGGATATTAATGGAATTTTGGCTTAATAATCGTGAGAATTGATTAGGAATTGATTAAATATTGTGAGTTATGGTAGCAATAGTTCCTCAATTATTGGGGTAGATGATTAGGTAGTATTGCACTACTTTTTTCAATGATAAAAAAATAATTTTTTATCATTAACATGGGAAAATAATAAAATGTTATAAAAAAATCTTTACAATGATGGAATTGTAGTTCTTAGTTTTTTTAATCCAAAATTGATGTATATAAATAATTTATAGATTAATTGTTTTGAATGAGTTATTTAATAAATTATTTACAAATTAAGTTTTTCTTGTTTCAAGTAAGTTAATTGATGAAGTTTTTTTAAAATAAAAAAATCATTAAACACAATAACGTTAAGAACAAAATAGGAACTAGAAGCCCACACATTAACAAAGCCAAAAAAAAGGGAATAGCCAATAGGGCATATGCCACATATTAGATAACAATCCAACCAACCCTAAATGGGGAAAGGAAAGGGGGAAAAACATCACTCCCTGCCAGGAAGGGAGAAGAATAGCACTAATCTATCAGCCATCGTCTTCCAACTTAGGGGAGACCATCCAAAACACCGAAGGTATTAAATTCTCTTCCCATCTAGGATCCAAAGCCTCTTAGTGGTGTTCAAATAAGAAGCTCAACCACCCTTTGCTATCTTTGATCCATAAGTCACTGATGCCGAAAAGCCGGGAGGACATCACCAATAAAGGGGCCAATCATGTTAATCATTTACTCTTCTCACTAGAAAGTTAGGCAGACGTCTCTAATATAATTAGAGAGGCCCCTGCTGTGATCCCCCACTTGCCCAAGAGACCCTTACCCTCTACTAAGAACAAGGTACTTAGCTAATAGCTAAGAAGCCGCCTCCGTAGGGGAGAATCGAACCATTACACCTCTGACCAAGTAACTCCTCTCCTTGTCCTTAAGATAAAATATCCTTACTTAATCAAGCTATTTGTTCAAGAAAAGGTCACTCAAGCCACCCCATCTGACCATGCAGAGAACGCTGCCATGGAAAGGGACACCTCTGGTCGCTACACCCAGCCTTATCGAACCAGGTAATGCACCTACCCTAACCTGTATCTTAACAAAACCCTGGTATCTTTCAATTTTTCCCCCTTCCTTGAAAAGATCTTTAAAAAAACCTTATTGGAGTTGTGATAATGATACCTTATCCTACCTTCTCACTTCCAAGAGAGGATTGGACCATGACCTCACCACCAACCACAAACTAAACCCTTTATAGGATCGACCAAGTAGGCAACAAGAAGCTAATAAAAGAGTTCAAACATTCCAGACTAGTCTAAACTAGAAAGGTATGGAAGAAACATCCTCCCTAGCTAGAATAATCTCCTTGACCCACGTCACAATGGAATTGAGAAGGGAATTTGAATCTTTGGAGCAATTCCTAAAGATTTTATCATTTCCTTCTCTCTATAGTGTATATATACAACAACAACAAAAAAACAAAGCTTAAACACCCAATACTCCTCCTTTTTTAAAATATTAGAATTAGCAGCCTAGGAGACCATCTCAGCCCAGTTATTCGCAGGACATGATAAATTGAGCAGCCTCAGAAAATGGGTCCTAATCATAGAGGAATAGGAGTAGCTAAAGAGTAGGTGATTTAGGTCCTCATCTACCTCTCCACATAGCCTATAGACTTTTAATACCGTAACAGTAGATTTATCGTGATCAAGCGTACTTAGTCTATTCTTTAAGGCTAACCACCCCACAAAAGAGAATTTAGGCAGATTTTGTCTGAACCAGATAAGCTCTTTAGACATAACCTTGTCGGTCTTGTATCTAAACTAAACAAGAATGATTCATAAACTTTCCTGAGGAATGGCACTCCCAAACACATACATCTTCCTTATTCTCATCGGGACAATAATCAGGCAAGTCCTGAACTATCAATGATGACCCCCTCAAGATATAACTCTAAGCATTACCCAAGACAATCTTATCAACTTTAACCTTAAGAGGAATCTGGGATCTTAAGTTAGAAACTTCAAGAACCATATTTAGCGGCTCTAGCTTAAACCAATTATCAAACCAAAAGGAAGTTCCTTTTCCATTCCCAACTATGCATTTAAAGTAAGGATAAACGTTATCCCGAAGCCTCAACAACTGTTGCATAGTCTAGGAAAAACCTTATTTCCTCTTAATCTCTCAAAAGCTAGACTCTTTTAAATGGAATGTATGGACCTAATGCACCCAAAGAGCCTGCTTAAATATTAGAATTCATGAGATCCTCTTAGTTAAACTTACCTTACTGGAAGCCCCCATAGAGATGATACCCAACCCACCTTCAACCTTAGGAAAAGAGATATCTTGCCACTTCACCTTAGCATAACCTTTCTTGGAGGGATCCCCTAACCATAAGAAGTTCCTAAAACATCTTTCAATGTCCTTGACCAACTTCTTAGGGAGGACTAAGTGAGCTGTCCAATATATATGCATGCTATTGAGGAAAACTATGATTAATTGCCTTCTGCCCATAAAAGAGAGGCTATTACTATGCCAACAACTTAGCCTCTTGTTAATTCTCTCCAAGAGCACCTTACAGTCCTTATAAGAAGGTTCTTTCCAGCTATAATAGGTAACCCTAGGTAGGTAATATGTAAGTCCCTCCTCTGTATACCAAATAATTGGTATAAAGAGCTAGCTGACTCCTCAACAGCTTTAAAAATGATGATAAAGCCCTTATCTTTATTCATTTCTAATCCAGATAATCTAGAAAAAGAATCCAAAATACCCATTAACAATTGAACCGAGTAAATATCAGGTCCACTTAGTAAGAGTAAGTTAGCAAAAGCTAAATTGGTTATTTCCAACTCTCTGCACTTGGAATGAAACTTATATCTTGATTTTGATACATTCCATGGAAAAGCATTCTGTTTAAGGCCTCCATACACATTGTAAGGAGATAAAGGATCTCCTTGTCTCAGACTCTTTCTACCTTAGAAGAAGGGTGTAGCCTCCCCATTAACTAAAATACTGAATGAGGTTGAAGAGATACACTCTATAAGCCATCTACAAAAACAATATGGAAAACCAAAAGCCTGCAACAAAGTAGAGATGAAACCCCAGCTAACTGAATCATATGCTTTTTGGAAATCATTTTTTAAAGCACATTTCTTAAGAGATTATACTGAGTGGTACGAACTAAATAGTTCTTGCACCAACAAGATGCTATCACCTATATTCCTTCCATGTACAAATGTTGTTTGGTTAAAGCTAATCAACTTCCTATGAACCAATTTTAACTTAATGGTCATAATCTTAGAAATAATCTTATAAAAGGTGTTGTAGCAAGAGATAAGGCGAAAATCCTTCATTTCCATAGGATTATGCACTTTAGGAATAAGGCAAAGGAAGGCCTTATTGAACTCCTTAAGTAGTCCACCTGAGTTGAAGAATTCTAGCACAACTGAAATGACCTGGCCTTTAATGATAGACTAAGAAGCTTGGAAGAAATGAGCCATTCGGACTTGGGGCTTTATCAGGTTTAAGGCTCTTCACTTCCAATTCTATCTCAGCTATATCCACAGGCTTTGACAGCTGAGAAGCCTCCCCACTAGAAATTTTATGTTGCACAAACCTTTTGAGTATAGAAACTGAACACTAGCTTAAATCCCAAGACCCTGGCAAATTTTTATAAAATTGACTAGCCACCTCCTTCAGACTTTCCTAGTTACATACTACTAAGCCTTGGTCATTTCTTAAGGAGGAATCTTATTGATTTTCCTTCTATTTAAATTTGACTTATGAAAAACTAAGTATTATCATCTCTATTTTTTAGCCAAGACACTCTTGACTTTTATTTTAGAAGAGATTGATAGGCATTTAACACATGCAAATACTCATAGAGAGCTTTCCTCTCCGCTGTTAACTTGAAAGAGTTATGAGGATCTAAGTAACAATCTTACGGCAATTTAAAAAGGTGATCTCTAGCCATATCCGCTCCCATAATATTAACTGCCCTATACCTTCTGACTAGGGCTTTCCATTCCTCTTTCACCTTTGCCAACCTCTGGGAACACTTAAACTGTTCAAACCCTTCCACATTAAAAGACATACCCTTGCTTACAACCTGAGGGAAGCCTTCTACCTTAGTCAAGAAATTAAAAAACCTAAAGGGAGGGGGGGGGGGACTTCCTGACAGTATAAGACAACATATTTTGGATTAAAATAGGGCGGTGATCTAACGTGAGAACATTATCAAACTCTCCTTTACTATTCTGAAACACCTCCAACCAAGTTTCATTTACATGAGCTCTATCCAACTTCCTTTTAATAAGGAGGCTACTCAGCTGCTTGTCAAATGATTCCCTCATATCTCAGGTCTATTACACCTAGACTGGAAATAGTAGACCTAAACTCCTAACAAAAAGTCATAGTTTGCTGACTTCCCTCGGTCTCATTTAGATAAATAGTGCAGTTAAAATCACCCAGTATAATCTAAGGCCCAAAGAAGTCTCCTTTGGAATGCAAAGTTTGAAGAATACACCATAGAGATAGACAGTTAAACCTGCTATTGGGTTAAAATAGCTTCTAAGTATAACAATTGATCCGTCATAGTATTGGACATGACATCCAACACTAGGGGATCATAAGCTATTAAAATCCTCCTAATCCCTTCTAAGCAGCCAATTTTTCTTCCTCCACTTTCCCTTTAACTTAGTTTCCAACAATCCAACACAAAAAGGTTTCACCAAACTGTAATAATCTCTTATTCCAGCCTATTTTTTAGGGGGAAATTCAAGTTCCTTACATTCCATGCCATGATATCCATTAGAAAAGGGAATAGGTAGTCCTAACCTTGGACTTCCTACCTGACTTCCGCTTAGGAGAAGCTTTAAAGTCATCTCCTTGAGGGGGGATACCTATCTCTGAACTATCAATGCTACTTAGACCTTGGATTTCTGAAATATCAACCAGCTTAGTAGCCTCCTCAAGATGACCTCTAGATCCTTCCCCTTTCTACTCATTAACTACTAGAAGGTTGGGATAGGCCAAGAGAGCCTCCCTACTTATAAAACCTTGTTTTAGTGACGATGTGCTAGGCAAAACCTACCTAAGGTTTAAAGGAAGAATCGTCTCCTTATCACCCCTATTCAACTCATACTTAAATGCTTCCCCTAAGTTTTCCTAGCTAGGAATAACATGGCCACTATAAACATCCTCTTGGACAAGAGGGGACCCCTCCTAATAATCTCCATTTTCCCTAACCTTATTCAACTGAAGTGAAGGAATCACTACATTCTGACCAGACCCTCTATGAGTATCATGAACTGCTATAGACAAATCGTTAGTTTTCTCCTCCTCTAGACCCATGAGTTCCACATAATCACCTCTAACAAATCTCCTTCCTATCGGTTGCCACATTTTGCCTTAATGTAGAGTGGAAGGTTTCCATTGGTAGGAAACCTGAACCACATCTTCCACCAACTCTTTGTCCTTATTTAAACACATAATTGGAATCCTCTCAAGGAGGACTTGAGTTATGGATGTTTTAACACATACCTTAGCAAAACCTATATGCTTTATTGAAGCTATAAACTCATCCATACAAAGTGACCTCCCAATATAGCTTGCTAAGTGGCTCAACCCAGTCGTAGACCAATATTCCAATAGAACATTACGGAAAATCCATATAGGGACATGGTTATCTCTCATTTCTTCCAGCCTTAACCCTGGCCTCCAACTTTGTAGGAAGAGAAGTTTATTAAACACATACCAAGGAGCAACCTCTTGAATTTTCTTCATAGCAAATTTGGCACCAAATTTGAAAAGGAATAACCCTTGTTCATTCAGCAAAACATCCACAAGACCCCACTTTTTCCAATTATGCATGGCCTACTCCTTCATTTCTTGAAATGAAGGCCTTTTATCCACAAAAAAACCTACCAGACATGACGACCACTTGGCAACTCCTTTCCTTAGAACATCTAAGGAAGGAACAACTCGATTCACTCCCCTCACTTCTATATAATGGAAAAAACTCGGTTTTTACCCCTTGAAACATCACCCACTACTTGACTCCAAGTCCTAACCAAATCTAGAGTAGGAAGAAGCATCTAATCAGAAGCCTTCGGAAGGCCACCCCCAGTAACCCTAGGGGGAGGACCTGATGCAACAATAGTAGAAGAGGAGGATGGAGAAGAGGAAGGGTAGGATGGTTTCCTTGACAAGTAAAAGAGAGCCTACAGTAGGGAGGGGAAGGGTAAGGAAAGGATAAGTAGAAGACAAAATAGCAGCCTTCGATACACAAGGGGTTAGAGGAGGAAAACGATTGGAGGAAGAAGAAGGGCAAGCCATGATTTCCTTAACAGGTAAGGAAAACCCTACTGACAACACAAAAAAAGAAAAGATAGAACCAAAAAAAGGAAAGAAAAAAAAGAAAGGCGGGAAGATGGCTATAGGAAAGCAAGAAAGGAAAACAGTCTCTAACCTACCCCAATAACAAACCAAAAGAGGCGAGAGTAAGAAAGCAACATGACAAAGCCAGAAAGCAGGAGGAATCATAATATTTCAAATTAAAAATTTTGAATAGGATTTATTCCTTTAATTAAACCATCTTTTTAAGATGTATTCAAGGTATTGTTTTTAGGATGTGTTATTTAAAATATATAAAAGATATTTTAAAAAGTGAAAGATATGAATAAACATTTTGGAAACTATAACTATCTTGCTAAGTTTGTTCATGTTAACTTGTCTCAAAACTTATTTTTAATTGAACAAGTAGCTCGACCACTTGAATAAGCTCCTAAATAGGTTAAACAAGCAATCCTGATCACCCAAAACAAAAGTGATATAATTTTATACTGGAAATGCCTTTCTACACGTCTCTTAATGCATGATACTTTTAATGGGTTAGAGAATTTGAATATGTATTGACTGCCATTACCAGGAGACAAAAGAGACTTTAGCATCTATTTATAGAATTCTTATCAGTTCTTTTTATTACAGACCTAATAATAGTTTGGTCTACATTGAAAAATTATTTTCTTCACTAAACTTCTTTCTATTTAACCATATTCTTTATTTGCCTTCTTTATTAACTTTAATCTGAATCAAATTTAATTTTCTTACGGTTCTCTTTACAGTTAATTCCTAAAAATCCATTTTGTCGCCTTCACATTATTATTATGACGTGAAACCAATGTTTGTTATTGGTATTATTTTTCTATTTTTATTTTTTAAAATTTTAAAATTAAAAAGCAATACACAAATTCAACAAAAAAATCACAAAAAACAGTATAAAAACCTAAAAAAACACATAAAAACTAATAAAATTATATAAAAATAAAAATAAAAAAAAAGTTAAATTAAACGAACTCTTAAAATTGCATAATGTTAGTTACATTATTATTACATGCCATTCACCAAGTGTAGATGATATAGATATAATTGTCACTAAAGCAAGTATAATTCTAATAAATTGTGATAATGATCCATAATATTATAGAGAAAAATGTAATACAGATGTTCATATTAACATATGGATAAATATATTTAAATTTTGAATTTTTACTCAATTTTACAATGCTAGCTAAATGTATATTTTAAAATTTTTAATTTATTGCAATATAGTTTAAGAGTTAATTTTGTTAATGCCTATCGTTAACCTTATTGAAATGGAGCGTTACATAGGTTGGGCTCATTCATGTCAACATGTACATGAAATTTTAATAAGTAAATTATTATATTTTTAAGAATAAATTATTAAAATAAAAATGAGAAAAATCAAATAATTTATTACCGTCCCAATTTTGAAACTCTAATAATTTAATTTATTAAATATTTTACTTATTAAAATCTCTCATGTTATCTAATGCTGGTGGACCTAATCTATGTGACCATTTATATCATCAATAAGGCTAATGACAACATTTGACATTAAATTATATTTGATACTTTTTAAAAATATGGTTAATATTTCAAAATTAAATGAAGTTGCAAATTTTAATATAATACCTTTAAACTTAAGAAATTCAGTATAGGTTTGAAGTTGAAGTGGACTGGAGCAATTATTTTGTTGCATCTATAAAGAACAAGGTGAAGGGGACTTGATGTAAGTAGGATGTAATGTTTTGGCTGCTTTTTGCCCCACATTTAAAGAATACCGTTCATGAAGATACTTTTTAAACTGTGTTTCAATATATTTGATTATAAATCTTAATTAGACATGTTGAAATTTAACTTAAAAATCAAGTAGGATGTAATGTTTTGGCTGCTTTTTGTCCCATACTGAATGAATACCGTTCATGAAGATACTTTTTAAACTGTGTTTCAATATATTTGATTATAAATCCTATTTAGACATGTTGAAATTTAACTTTAAAAAAATTTTAAGTAAAAAAAATGCTTTTGATTTAAGTTACTATGATTTTTTAAATAAAATTACTGATTTATCAACAAAATTTTTTATTACTTCGAATATAGGAGTTTTTCCTTGTGCCTAAATTATTATTTTAGTGATTTAATCTTTTCAAATAAAACTGCTGATTTAGTCCCAAAAAAAAAAATCCTTATCAGTTAAGGTTATCATCAAAATTAGTCATAACTTAGGAATCCAAATTACACCTTTTTGTAATTTCAATCTCAATGCTTTCTCAGCAAAATTTTTCCTCATTTTCAATATCTTTCTTGTCTTTTTTGAAACTTTTCTTTCAACGAAGCGCGTTTCTTCATACCCAGAAATGTTTTTGGCTAATACTTTGAAACTCCAAAAGAAGATAACAGCTGGTACAAATACTTGAAATTTCTGGAGCTCTGCCCAAAATTTGTCTGAGGTGAGAAAATTCTTCGAAATTGTGATGTTATATAGTCTAGGTTGATGACCCAATTGTTAAGAATTGACAACAAACTAATTTTGTTATGTTTAAGGGTGTTATTAATATTATTTTGAAAATACTAATGCACAATGTAATATAATAGATGCATTAATAATTTATTTAAAATTCAATTAAAAATATTTTTGTCGTTCTGATTAGTATGTCTCCGCCTTCAGCGCAACATCTAATCCTTTGTCTTTGTATAAGTTGCCGTCTTTTTTCCACTTAAATTCGACTGACCAGATACCAACATTATAAACGATTTGTCGTCAAACAATAAAATTTAATCATTAGAAATTTCATAAAATCTAAAGCTAAGAATCCCAAAGTTCATCCAATCCTACTCTAATTTTTTTATCAATGAGGCATTTTAGGAGCTTTCATTCTTTTAACAGAATGCAACTGCCATTTTGTCGCTTTGCAGGAAGTTATAATGGTGGCAACTCACTTCACATTGTACAATCATACTTCAAAGACATTCAATCCAATTATAGTCAAGGAAAACTGGCCCAAACTGAAAGGATGGATACCTGTACCTGGGTTTTGAATATTATTCTCCCAAGGCTGTCTCGATAGAGATATGTTCAGGACCTAGCCAAACTCTATGAACACATTGTTCGAACACATTCAATCATAGAACTCTAGTTTCTTCTCCGTTCATTGCACCAGTATCAATTAGTTCGAACTAACCAAAACCAGTGCGAAAAGCATTACGATATGGGGATTCAGATTGCAAACAAAGCTAAATCAACTCCACAAACAAAAGTTCCTGCTTGTGGGTTAGTCCCAGATCATTCAAACTCAACGAGCTTTCGCCAATCCCAAAAGCACATCTAGGATATGGCCTTACCTGCTCAACAACAATGCAAAGTAATGAGATCAACTGCATCACATTCGTTATACAACAGTGCACTAATTGAGGAGTATAATCACTATTCATCCATAAGACGATAGGTACTTAAGCATTGCGTTTGTGGAAAAAACAATTCTTCCCAATCATACAAACCAGCGAAGGATTGAATTTTAGGTATCACTTACAACACTGTAAGTTCCAGGCCTGACAGTTCTCTGAAGATCAATGAAGTCAAAAAGAAGCTATATAACAAAGAAAGTGAAGATCAGACAAGTCTAAAGCTAAAACAAGTGACTTCCAAACATTTTTTAACCAATTACCTGAAGCTTGTCAGATTTTAAAAAGCGTCGACCACAGCGGCTGCCATCAGGGAAACGAACAAGCAGAGTTACAGCATTTTCATCCTGTAATGGCGGTTCCACAGGCAACGAAGCTGCTTTTACAGCCAGTAATCTCTCAAAGTCCTGTCATCAATAAGAGTTAAAACACAGAGCTATTTATAATTCACTTTTTTTCTGCCACTGCTATGATGCATTAATAAATATTGTCGAACAATAAGCTAATTCCACTGACCAAATTCAAGAATTTTAGTTCAATAAAAAATCACATGAATAAAGCTTTACAGTTTTGTATATAAAATTTTACTATTTTAACATTGTGGACTCTGATGCAATACATGTATTCAAAATTCCATTTCCCCAGTTCACTTATCCAGTTGGCTGATATACTTACTATAAGAATTAATTAACTACCTCTCCTTCAAGCATATTATTTCTGGATCTTTCTTCTTTCAAGCAGGAAGCCTCAACTTTATCAGAGGCATTTGTTTCTTTTCCTCTGTCAGCCAATAGCAATGCAAGAAACTCATCATCCTGGAAAGTAAAGTTTGAGAAGGCTTTTGTCAGAGAGAATACTGTAACTGAATAGTTAAACCGTGGAGCAGGTGGCTAAAACCTTTTGCTGCTGTAGTAACTGCTGCGCAACAAGTGAAGGTGATGCTGAATTGGGCAAATCCTGTGAGTTTCCTGCTGACTTAAATAGACAAAAAGATGGCATGAAAGTTACTTATATGTCAAAAAAGGGGATTACCTAAACTTACATAGTGGTGAGCATATTCAATTATCTTCCCTAGAAAAGAATCTAACTAGAATTTTCTCTCAGCAATTTGAGAACTAGTTAACATATAAACAAAGTGATATTCAATTATGCTTAAAAGGAATAAAGGGAAAGGCTTTACTTGAAATGACTTAAGGATCTTAAAAAAAGAAAAGAGGGACCAAAAGGTAGTAAATACTTCTAATAAAAATTAAAACCAACAGGCCTGCAGTTTCCACCAAGTGGTAGATGCCAGCTATCTAACAATTTCAACAAACACGAAGTTGTTCATTCTGATGACTGCCATTATTTACTGAGTGATGTGTTAAGTTACGTGCATGTTTTTGGCTCCAAAATACATCCTCGTAGTATGATAGCATTACAAACCTTCCGCTCAGCTTTATTGAATTTCTCAGCTCTTGCACTTGAACCGTGAATTCCAATTTCCTCCTGATCGTGATCATGTATCGTATTTTCTTCTTCTGCTGTCTGAATCCAGTTTTATGTTAAAAGGAGTCAAGGACTGCCAATATGAGAATATGCACTGTACAAAGAAAATCAAATCTAGAAACCTTTAACGACAATGATATTGCACGAGCAAGCTCCTCATCTTCCAAGTTCAGTTGCCTTTGTGGAAGCCCGACACCAGATGCATCCTGCATCCATACCCTTGGTAAGGATTAAAGATTGAGGAAGATATTGGTCAAAAGAGTATCATATCTTTCCTGTACATTCAGAAAACTACATCATGTATTCTTAAGATCCTTGTTACCACCTGCTTTGAAGCCTCAATAGCAAGTTGAATCATTTCGTCTTCTGCATTAGATAAATGTGCATGATTATCCCTAGAGACTTGCCCATGAAATTGTGGACTTCCATCCCCAACTATAGGTCTAGGTGGCATATGATGAAAGCTCCCATCATAACGATAGTTGAAACCTCCTGTATGTTGTACAGGTTCATTACTGCTAGTTAAACTAGAAGTTCCAATTAGGTTGTATAGATTTCTTCTATAATTGGGATCTAGTAACAACGAAGGCCTGAAACTTCTAACAGCAGAAAGGAAAGGTGAAATTCCCCGTTGTTGAGCTTCCATTTGATTTGTTGAACTAAAAAAGAAAACACATAAAATTTTCTTAGTTACTCGTCAAAGAATTTTATAACTTTTCCAAAAGGATGGTATCAAGAAACTGTAGTGCATTTTACAAAGGCATGTCACGAGAGTATCTTTCTCCTTCACCAAAATGCGCGTTCAGAGCCTCGTCCAGATTGCCCCCATGTTCCTTCTCATAACCCAAAAGAAAAAGAAAGAAGATAAAATGAGAAAAAACTAAACCCTAAAAAGACGAAGCAACACCATTACCACACCCGCCTATTTTCATGTCGAATTTGACAACACCGCATGCAAAATAGAACCACGAAAGCTTACAACAATCAGATTCAGACCCTAAAAACTAGCGCAAGATTAGGAAACCGCAATGCACCTCAAGTTTCCGAAGCGCGACGGTCCGAGACTCTCCGGTGACCCCCATGAACGTCTCGATCGCCTCCTGAGTCGGTCGCGCCGCCATTGTAGACAGATTTCAAGAACCAATTCCTTTTCTTGTTCGATCAAAGAAAGTATCGGATTTCTTCAAAGCTATGAAATTTATAAACAGTTACTTGCGCGCCTTTACTCAAGTGTTCAATCAACGTATGTGGCTAGCTGAATATTTGCCACGTGTACTCAAGCAACTGTTTTTGTCTGATTCTGATCTGCTAAACGACACGCTGCATCATACATACTCCACTTTTTAATCCATTCACAGCTCAATCGAGGTTAATTTTAATTGATCTTCAATTTATATTAAAAAATAGATTAAAATTTTAATAGTTTTATAATATTAAAAAAAGAGTAAAATTTTCACTCTAAAATTTTAATTAATATTCAAATCAAATCTTAATATTTTAAGACATTAAAAAATAATTATAATATTTTAAAAATATTTAAAAGCAACCCTATCACCCTAAAAACAATCCTAAATCCATTTATATTAATATTAGCCATTAACCATGCCACATGATAGACTATAATTGATTCACATGTTTAATCACTACAGCAAAAGAATTTTTAACTAATAAATAAAAGCGTAATTAGAAGTACAATTTTCATTACCTTTTTATTAAAATAATAGAATTAGTATCGTTAAATAAAGTGACATTACTATAAATATAAAGCAACACAATTTTTTAATTAGGTAACGAAATAAAAAAAACATTATTTTTAACTTTGTATAAGGAAACAAAACAGTTTCAATATATAACAACGATGATGAATGAATATACTAACTGTTTGAATCTGTATAAGGCAACGCATTAATTTTTTTTAAGCAATGGTATTTAATAATAAAAGTAACAGTGTATCTTTTCTTTAGCAACAACAAGTTAATGCCAAAATAAACCCCTT
>JAOXYD010000009.1:13018661-13032563 GCA_028565735.1 Pinacopodium congolense | reverse complement strand
GGCAAATCAATCTTTGTAGCATCCTCAGCCTTACCCTAATTGAAAAGGGTATAAAAGTCACACAAGAAAGTAGAGACCTCTTCGATCCCAGAAAAGCAACCCGCTGAACCTTACTGATGGAAATGAGAAGTTGCTGAGATCTTACGTTATCTGCATCTTCATCAAAAAAGGAGTGCAAACGATGGCACACCTGAATCTGCAAGCATCTAATCGAAACCCCAAGCAGTGGAAGCTTTTGGACTTTGTGTCTGCTACATTCTTCGGACTAGTGGTTCTCTTCTTCCTGATGGTCTTCACTCCGCTCGGCGACTCTCTCGCCGCCTCCGGTCGCCAAACGCTCCTTCTCTCGAGTTTGGATCCAGGTCAGCGGCAACGCCTAGTCGAGCTGATCGAGGCTGGGCATCATCCGCAGCCAATCGAAGCGTGTAGTGCTGATTCTGTTGATCACATGCCGTGTGAAGATCCGAGACGCAACAGTCAGCTTAGCAGGGAAATGAATTTCTACAGAGAGCGTCACTGTCCGTTGCCCGACAAAACCCCTCTTTGCTTGATCCCCCCGCCCGATGGATATAGAATTCCTGTTCGTTGGCCTGAAAGTTTGCATAAGGTGTGTTCTTTTTGTGTAATTGGAACTTGGTTTTTCAGATATGTCAAAAATTTGGAGGGAAATGTAGGAAAGGAACTGCCCTTTTGGATTTTAAGCATGATTAGCTTAGTACCTCAAGTTCTGTGAAACTTTTGTAGTTTCTCCAAATCTTTCTGCTGTTAGTATAAACCCCAGTACAATGAAATCTGATTTTCCATTTATATGTTCATCTGTGCAAGTTCATTTATACACCCATGCTTGTGCTTAATGTGGTTAATATGCAGATTTGGCATTCAAACATGCCATATAACAAGATTGCAGACAGGAAAGGTCATCAGGGATGGATGAAAGAAGATGGAGATTACTTTATATTCCCTGGTGGTGGAACAATGTTTCCTGATGGAGCCATACCATACATTGAAAAACTTGAACAGTACATTCCTATTAGCAGTGGAATTCTACGGACTGCACTTGATATGGGATGTGGGGTAGGAACCGCTTTTAAACATCCTATTTGAGCCTCTAAATCCCGTCAGATGTGTGAAGTTCTTCATGTTCAATCTTCTTGCAGGTTGCTAGTTGGGGAGGGTATATGCTAAAAAAAGGGATTTTAACCATCTCCTTTGCACCAAGAGATTCACACAAAGCGCAAATACAATTTGCTTTGGAAAGGGGAATTCCAGCATTTGTTGCCATGCTTGGCACTCGCAGACTACCGTTTCCTGCATTCTCTTTTGACTTAGTGCACTGTTCTCGCTGTCTTATACCATTTACCGCCTATAGTTAATTCTCTAACCAATTATCTTGTATATGCAATTCTCTTGCTTCTTCTGCTTCTAGCTCTTAACAAGAAAGGAATTTGGCTTTACAGATGCAACATATTTCCTTGAAGTGGATAGATTACTTCGTCCGGGAGGATATTTGGTCATATCTGGTCCACCTGTACAGTGGGCTAAACAAGACAAGGAATGGGCAGATCTCCAAGGTGTTGCAAGAGCATTATGTTATGAGCTGATTGCTGTGGATGGAAATACAGTAATCTGGAAAAAACCTACTGACGATTCATGCCTGCCTAATCAAAACGAATTTGGGCTTGCTTTGTGTGACAAATCAGATGACCCGAGTCAGGCATGGTAATTTCATAGCAGTTGATCCTCAGTTCGTGTAAAGTTTTGTAGGAATTTTGAGATACAACTTTTATTTTCCTCTTGTTTCAGCTATGGTGTCATTAATTGCATTTGCTTTTGAGGCATGGAATTATGTGCATTTGTTTCAATTATAAATGTTTTTCATTTTGTCTTTGCCTTGACTATTGGAGATGTTTATTAGATGCTTTACATTCAGGAAAAGAAGACTCAAGTCTTAAAGTTAAATTGGTTGTGTTATAGGTACTACCAGTTAAAGAAATGTGTTGCTGGAGCATCTTCTGTCAAAGGGGATTATGCTATTGGTTCAATTCCAAAGTGGCCATATAGGCTAAACAAAGCTCCTTCAAGAGCAGTGCTCATGAAAAATGGAATCGATTTGTTTGAAGCTGACACACGACGTTGGGCAAGGCGAGTGGCCTACTATAAGAACAATTTGAATGTGAAACTTGGAACTCCAGCCATACGCAATGTCATGGATATGAATGCATTTTTCGGGGGTTTTTCTGCAGCAATCATTTCTGACGCTGTGTGGGTAATGAATGTCATTCCTGCTCAAAAATTAGCCACTTTAGATGTTATTTATGACCGTGGCCTTATTGGAGTCTACCATGATTGGTGAGTTATTTCGTCCGTAATCGGAAGTGCATCAGAAAACTGAAACTTATTGTTTATACCTTTTGTCACTGTAGTTCCATATAATTTCCTGAATCCTTTTGAGCTTGTATGAATTCCTTCCTGAAGCAGAAGATGGAGGGATTGTCCCCCATCCTTCCTAACAAATGCTGATGGTTCTCTTGCATTACTCCTTTTTCCATGTTATCTCTGGTTTCTGTGACATACCATTGAATTGGTGTTTGTAGGTGTGAGCCTTTTTCGACATATCCACGTAGTTATGATCTCATCCATGTAACTGGGATTGAATCACTAATCAAAGGTTCCGGTTCTAGCAGGAACAGGTACTTGTTATTTTTTCTGCTGTTTAATTTTCTTGTTGTTTGATAAGTGAAGTATGATTTTTAACCGTCCAAACTATTATCAGTCTTGCCATTTTTGTTTTAATTAAATAGCAATATTACCTTTTAAGTTGGTAGTTATGTTATAATCTAACATCTTGCTACCCGGTAGAACTTCGCAACCGAAAATTTTTGCTCCTTTCTTTCTTTCGTTGAAGAAGGTAATCAAGCTGCATACTCTGTTAATAAGAATCTCAATTCTTTTATACTGAAGTGTATGATAAACATCAGAAGGTTTCTGGGAAGTGTTGAATGATTAGACCCCGGATATTATCCTGCAGATGTAACCTAGTGGATTTAGTCGTTGAGATGGATAGAATATTACGTCCAGGAGGAACGACTGTGATCCGTGATTCTCCAGAAGTCATCGACAAAGTGAGTCGCATAGCTCATGCAGTAAGGTGGAAGGCCACCATCCATGAGAAAGAACCTGAATCTCATGGCAGAGAAAAGATTCTGGTTGCAACAAAAACCTTGTGGAGGCAATCTTCAGCATCTCACTGACAGAGAACTTCATTATTTGTAATGTAGATTTTTCCGAGTATACAAAGCTGCTCCCATCTGCATGCATAAAAATGGCTGCAGATTCATTCTTGTTCCTCTTTTAGTTATATTTGTACGCAAGCGATATAGACAACAATTACTACAAGGTTAGAACTTACTATCGTCAAATAGATGCTGCTTCTGAATCCATAAAAATAAATCATTGTGCTTTAATGTTTTTAATAAATACCCTCTGTAAAATAGAAACATTTATTAAATAGGAAAGTTTACCTTCTAATTTAGTTAAGTCATACAAATTTTGACAAATTTGAGAGATTTGTAAATGAAAAACAAATCTTATTAATAACATCATGGTATGGTAGTTTGAAGAACTACTGCAAAAGAACATAAATAGCAGTTGGAATAGTCGTTTAAGAAAACTACCTCAAATGAATATATATATATATATATATTTCTTTTATACTAATAAATTTAATTAACAAGCTGATTGCATAGTGGGTAAAGGTGTAGAAGATTAAATTACCTGGTATCACTTCTTTTTTTTTTTGTGTTTTCTATTGTTTTTTTATTTCTATATTTTTGTTAAAAAATAAAAACTTGTATGGTTAAATTTTATAATAGAAAAATTGAAAATGAATTTTTTTGGTTTTATCGTCCTACTTTTAATTATTCATATTATAATATTAGAAATTAATATTTTTTTCATTTAATATGTTTCTTAAATTATTAGTTTCTATGTTTAAAAAAAATAGGAATAAGAAAGTATTCTAAAAATAATACCAAATAAAGTCGAAAATTTTATAAAAATTTGAATACATACCTAAGATTTACACATTAATTCTTATGGTTAATATTTATTAAGACAATAACACTTTGTTTTAAGCAAAAATGAATTAATTAAATATTAACACTTAGCCTAACTGTACGGTCATATTAAAGTATTCGATCCTATCCATTTCAGAGATGATTTAAGTCCACCCGCTCCTGTTGCCTGTTCCCATTCCACAAGACACACAAGACAAGGATGCAAATGCTACAAGATTAAGGCTTGTTTAGTATAGTTGTAATTTTAATTTTTAATTTTTAATACAAAAATCGAAAAAGATAACACATTAATATAGCATAAAAATTGAGGATAAAACACAAAAATTAATATAAATATATTAAAATTATAACTAAAAATTACAACCCATAGCAATATCAAACGACCCCTTAAGTTTAATGATTTAAACTATTTATTTTCATTAAAAAATAAAGAATTAAAAAATCTTTTCGATTATCTTTAAAGTATCGAAATATTTTTTGAATTAAAATTTAAAAAAATTGACCATTAATTAAATTATTTTGATAAAAATTATAGTATAATTGAATATTGCTTATGTAAAAAAAGCATGTATGATTATTTCATCTCGATTTGGGAAGTCCTTTTGTTCAAATAATTTAGTAAAATATTTTAAAATTTTAAGATATCACGAAATAAATTGTGCGATTTAAAATAATAAATATTTTGAATATTATTTTACCTCAATTTTAATAAAATTTTTAATAATAATTTTACATAAATTTAATAAACTTATGTTAAGAATTTTTAATATTACAACATATTTTTAAGTAATCCAAAATAATAGAAATAAATATAAGTAAAATCATAAATTACATCTTTTATTTTTTGAACCGAAAGCAAATGTTGATATTGAAGTCTTCTGTTGAAAATGGGTATGACAAATCCTTTTCTTCAGAAAAGTTGCTGTTGACAAAGTCAGGAAGGAAGGAATGAGACGGTGTGGCACTGTGGCAGGCGGCTAACGGTCAAAAGCTTCTTCTAATGTGAAAAGAGAAATATGAATTTAAGGCAAAAATGGCCCACCACCTGTTTGATAATATGCGCAAATGAGTACCTGAATGATAAGAGTCCCTGGAATTTTAGTCTTCGCGTCGACATGAAAGTTAAAAGTGGCTTCTTGAGTTTTACAGAAAAGTTCCGGTTTTGATAGATTCCAACCCTTATGACAATGAAAGGTCGTGGTGGGGCTGTGACCATGGAAACACCGAACTCTTGCCTACCCACCACCCATCTTTTCTTCTTCTTCTTCCTCTAACATGTACTTCACGAATCGGGTATGTATCACATACAAACACCCTCCATTGCTTACCAAAAGTTTTCAAACATGTTATGAGGATTTCCTACTTCTTCCGTTGACGAAACAGAGCATATGAGGACGATGTGACGATATACTTATATTTCTGAGAATGAATCATGGGAATTAGTCAGTCTGGAAATTTGACTGCTGCTCGTATGAACATTGAATGCGTATGATGTTTGATTCTTGACAATTGATTAGCTAAATTCAACTCTAATCAGTTGTCCCAAAAAACAACAGAAAAAAAATGTACGTGTCTTATTTATGACGATTGAAAAACTTGTGAATCACTAATAAGCTTGACAATATTCTAAATCAATGTTTTGAATATTATACTATAGTATTAATATCGAATTTATTTTTAAAATAATATAGTATCCGTATTAATTAATATTAATATTATTTTAAATAATTTTTTAAATTATAAATTAACTCTTAAATTTTATAAAATTTGTAAAATAATATATAAATGTATTATATTTTATAGTTTTTAAACTTAATTTTAAATTTAAAAATATCAAAATAAAAAATTTTACTTTTTTTAAATATATTTTTTAAAAAATAATTTTATTTTTTTAGTAACAATCGGTACTAACCAATATTTAAATCCGATACGGAACAGGTTAGTTCCGTTCTGTTTTTGTACCAACTAGTACCGACCGACACAGAATATAATTCAAAACCCTGGTCCAAATACGAGTCAACGCAAAAATTTTTGACTTGGAATTCTAATTAACATCAATTTAATTTGACTTTAAATTCAATTAAAATTTAGTTAATCCACTAATTTGAAATTAGTTCATTTAAATTTTAAACAAACATAATTAATCGAACTCATAGAAATTTTTAAGTTTAAGTTTAAATTTTATTTAATTGATTGACTTTAAAAAAGATCAAATATGAACTGATTTACCACAGAGAACCAATTATTTTTTATTCAAACAACAACCTTGATTTAAGTTGTTCAATTCTAATGTGAGTTATACTTGCTTCTTTTAACCTTAATGCCTTGTTTTGTTTGGTTTTCATTTTATATTTTTCTAAATAATAAAGAAATTAAAAAATATATATATAATTTAATATAAAAATACAAAAATTACAATTAAAAAATTACAACTAACAATCCAATAAGAAGTGCCCTTAAATTACTTCTTAAAAGACTTCTAGAAAATTCAAGGCATATTTTGTTGAATTTTCAAATTTAATTCTATTTCTATTTTTAAAATATAAAAATAAAATAGTAAATAAATTAAAAAATAACACATAAATATAACATTGAAATTTTAAAAATAATTCAAAAATATAAAAAATATAAAAATATGTAAAAATTAAAATTAAAATTAAAATTAAAAATGAAATTAAATGGACCTTCGTGGCTAGAATATACCGAGTATATAAAGATTGGCATAGTCATCACAATTATTAAGTCTTGTACAGTAAATGCTACGTGGAAAATGTCTATGGATTCGCTTTTAGGGAATTGACTTGGCTATAGAGAATTATTATTACACGATGTCGCCTTGATTTAAGTTCGTAGGTCCTCTTTCCTAGCCAACTTTTTATTTGACTTCACAACGTTCTACCCCTTGTTTGACTCCATTATCTGGATGCCAATTTGACTCTATTTTATGCAATATAACAATAGAATACATATTTTTTTGGAAGATAAATAAAAGAATTTAATTAAATAAAGATAAAAGATTATCCACCATAATAAACCCTTAACAAGTCATTATCGTATATAATCGAATAAATATTTATAACTAAATATGTCTTAACCTCTAAATTATATGGGATTTCTTTTTTCTTATTGAGATAATTGAAGGATTTTTAATTGGAGGAATTTTAAAGTAAAAGATCGACAAATTCAATGCTTCAATTTTTTAATAATTTGAAATCAAACCTTCTTTTTTTTTAATATTGTTTTGTCAAGCTTTATAAAAAAATTCTCTACTACCTCTCTCGTAAGGATATTGAATAAGTTACTTAACAAATTAAAAAAATTACAGAAAGATCATTGATTATCGATTGATCAATCAAGAGATGGATTCTAAGGAACTCTAAAAAAACAAGATAGAGAAATTTTAGGGTTGTTTGATTAGGATTTAGCTTTTAGATTTGATTTTTGAATTTTCAAAACACAAAAATTAATAAAGAATATCATAGAAATCGAAAAAAATACACTAATACAGCACGGAAATTAAAATAAACAACACAAAAATTTATAAAAATACTTAAAACTTAATACAAAAATACAACAATTACAACCAAAATTTGTAACTAAAAGTTCAATCAAACAACCTCTTAATTCGTTATATTTCATTTAACTTTTCTCGTTTTCGTTTTTGTATATTTATTTGTACTATTTTTTAATTTTATATATGGTATTTATGTATTTTTTTAATTTTTAAAATTTTTCAATTTTTGCGTTAAAAAACGTAAAATTTAAAATCAAAATTTATAAAGGCCCTAACATGACTATTCTTTTTTTATTTATTTAGGGGATGTTTAATTAGGTTGTGAGTTGTGATTTTTTTAATTGTTGTTGTTGTATTTTTGTACTAGTTATTCTATTTTCTTTTTCGATTTATGTGTTATATTAATATATTTTCTTTATTGATTTTTGTATTTATCAAAACAAAAAATTAAAACGAATCTAAACAAGACCTTAAAACTAGATTTCCATTTCAACATTGTTTTGTTAGGCCTTGTTAGATTTTTAGTTTTAAGTTTTAGTTTCTTATTTTTTAAAACACATAAATTAATAAAAATAATACAGAAATTAATAAAGACAACACATTAATACAGTATAAAAACTGAGAAAAAAAACAGCATAAAAATTAATATAAAAATTACAACTAAAAATTTTAACTAACAACAATACCAAACGATCTTTTTAAGTTTTAATTTTTAATTTTAATTTTCTATTTTTATAAATAAAAAAATATAAAAAATATATTAATACAGTAAAAAGACACAATAACTCATATAAAAACGTGACAGATAATCACAATCTACGACCAATTACACGTTCTCTTAGACTTGTGCTTATTTTAAAAAAATCTTTATTACTTCTCCTGTAAAAATATTAAGTAAAATTACTTAATAAATTAATAAATGAACTCGATCTTTTGAATCGATGATTGATTGAAGGATTAGTTTATATGTGTGACGATAAAACCCATATAACTCCATAGTGTTGTTACTCGAGCCCCACTCCGCTGCAGTGACCACACCACTTTGATGAATGATGTCGGTGGTTGCTGAAAAAGAATAATTAACGTTTGTGTCTTTGTTTAAGACTTCTTCTTAAGACAATCATTAATTGCAAAACTAATTTTCGTTGCACAGAAAAATAATATATAGGTATATCTTTGGATAATATTACAAACAATAACGAACGACTAGGAAGTGACAGTTTAGTTAGCAAATTGAAAGAAGCATGAAGCCTTGAAGATGATTAATGTACTTTTATGGTAATCCGTAATGGTGTAATCAGATTTTACTCAACCAGTCCATAACATCTATGCCTATAGTATCTGTGTCAAAATTCTGAAGTATTTTGACAGATCTTATTGATAACTTATGCACCTACTGCCAGTGAGTTGTTGTAAATATACGTATAATATTATATTATGTAATAAAAATATTTTTATGTTTATACATTTTATTAGCTATTGTAATAATTATTTATATAAATACATATTTTTAAAATAATTATTGTGTAACTGAAAATTATAATAAGATTATAACTATGATATTTAAATTATATATTTTTATTATTCTTAAATTATTCATAATTATAATTTCATCAAAATAGGATAATAATAAAACAATTAGACTAATACATAATGTATTTTTTATGGAAAAATAATTAATCTCATATATTAAAGTATTAAGATATTTAAATAAATGTGCGTATTTATTAAAGAATATATTAACTAAACTATTCTTATTATAAGGATCTATAATAAAATGTTACTTATATATGTATAAATTACCTTAATACAATGTTTATATAGTTGATATTTATACTTGAGATTAACAAGTTAATCTCATGTAAGAATTATTATGTCTTGGTGTTATTCATTATTTATTATATGAAATAGCTCAAATCGATAATAATTAAATAAAATATGAATTATACGGAGATAGTCGAGTAATTAATAAAGAATTCATTATTATAAAATAATTAGAAAGAATGTTCCACCGTTTTTGTTAATAATGATTTAAAAATTCTCTAATCAAAGCAAATTGAATTTTAAAATTTTGTTTTTAAATATTAATTATAAATTATTTATGAATATGATCTGATTATTTAGAGTATATATTAATTTTATACTCTAATTTCAATTAGAATATTGAATAACTAGACGATTAAATTAGACTTTTTTTCGTTGGAAACTATTCGATAGCTGGTCACTAAGTGGCACCGACTAATCCAAATTTGGGGCTTGGTGGTAGGTTAAGGCTCTCGCCCCTCCTTATGGGTGTGTTTAGTGGGGATCGAACCCGGGCCCTTTCCACTTTATAATTATATATGAATAAATTATTTTAAATTATTTTAACATTCATAATATCAGTATGATAACGATAAATTGTTATACGATAATTATGATATATAGTTATAAATTGTTTTGTTAGAGAATTTAAAATAAATTTAAAAATATTTTATTTGATATAATTCTAATAGTAAATTTTAATCATAATTTATAATTATTGTCAATATATTAAAATTTTAATGGGTCACATGTAAAAGTTAATTAAAAAATAAAATTTTAATTATATTAAATTTAATTGAAAATTTTTATAAATATCAATGATCAATATGTGATATTTGATATTATTAAGATCAAATTGTAATCGTTATTAAAGTTTGACTTTAATTATAATTTTATTTAATTTAAAATTTTAAAAATTTTGAATTTTCATATGAAAAGAATAAGAACAAAAGAATAGCCAATCCTATTCTTCTTCTTCCTTTAAAAAAGAGTGTTTAAATTTTCCTTTAATTTAATCTATAGATATTGATAGAAGTCGAATGATTAATAGCTTGTAATTGACATATTGATAAGGAAGAAAATATTTTATGGAAGGGAAATAAGTTTATCAAAATTTTATTATTATTTTTGGTTCTTATGTCTCAAAATAAAATTATTAAAGATATCTATGGAAAATTATAAATTTTTTATTGTTAAAGATATCTTTGGAGTCATGAAGGAGGTATGTCTCAATTTAACAAATAATTTATTTAAAATATTTAGTTTGTAAACGGTTAGCTATGTATTAGAAATGCATGATCTTTTAAACATTTTTGGAGCTTAACTAATATAGAAAAGTTTGGGTCAAATTACGGTTGAACTCGACTTAAATTTATTATTTAAGTTTGAATTTGATCAAAAGTTAAATCTTTTAGAACATTTTTTTGAACTTTAAATCTTTTTTAGGTTAGGATAATAAATGTAAAAATGATCGATCTTTTAAGTTTTTTTTTCAGTTTAATATTCAATTTTTAAAAATTTTTAATTTAATAACTCACCTTTAAAAATACTCTTAATTGAAGAAAAAAGGTTAGTCATTGAAGCTATTGAAATTAACTCGTGGACATATATATGGCAAAAAGTGTATATATAGATATCCATGTGTATAATTTTAACTTTTAAAAAATTTTAATTGACTAAACTTTTTAGAATTTTTCACTTCAATGTCTATCTTTTAAAATTTTTTAATTTTGTGACCAAAAATTTAAAATTCGTTATCAAGTTAAAATTAATTTTTTTCTTAAAAAAATATTAAGTGATTAAAATATTAATATTTTATTAAAAAATATTAAATAACGACTTATAAGTTTAATTGACAAATATTTAATTATATCTTAAATTCTTTTTCAAGAGTTATCAAAGATTTATACTTGATAAGGTTTTAATGAAAATGAAATAATTTATGAATAAATCTTCTAAATTAAATATACATAGCTACATAATATTTTTATAAATAAATTTAAATTTAAAAATATATCATTGATTTATGAAAAGAAATATATATAAATATAAAAAATAACTTACTTTTTCAAATGATAAAAAAATTATTTCAATGCAAAAACTTAATGTATGGTCTCACTATAAATTCTTAAAAAATTTTAAGAACTTTATTTGATTGTTTGATATCTCGACTAACTATCAAAATTTATTTAATAATATTGATGGATAGTAAATTTAATATTTTATATAATATATATAAGGAAAATTTTAAATTTTATTTTCTCTTATACAAAAAGATCAAATTAGATTGAATTGAATTAATTCTACTTAAAAACAATAATTATTTGTATTAATTCTTAAAATTCTTTTATTCTAAATAATTATATCATTATATTCATTAATGTTAAATTGACAATATGTTACTTTTAGTTTAAAAAATTTAATGTATGTTTTTTTTTCCTATAGTGAAGCCATACATTAATGATCTATTTAATTCAGATTTCTATTTTCCTTTTTATGTGTTTTTTAGTTTTTGTTTAATTCTTTTTATTTTTAAGTTTTATTTGTGTGTTATTTTTTTATTCTCATGTTAAAAAACAAAAATAAAAAAATGAAAATAAGAAACAAATCCAAACATCCCCTAAGTTTTTTTTAATAGAATTGTTTTCAATCTTTTAAAGGAATACGTTTTTTATATTTATATATATTTTTATTACAAATCAATAATATATCTTTAAATCTCAATTTATTTATAAAAAACATTTTGTGGCTACTATATATTTAATTTAAAAGATTTATCTATTAATTGTTTTCTTTAGGTCAAAAACTTATCAAATCTAAATCTAAATGCCTTTTGAAAGAAAATCTAATATATATTAACTAAACTTAAAAATAGTTATATAATACTTTTTAATGAAATATTGATGTACTAGTCAATTATTATTTTTATTAAAAAATTTATTTTGATATTATTTGAACGAATTTTAAAAAATTATCCATAAAATTAACAAATTTGAAATATTGGATATTAAAGTAAAAAATTCAAAAAAGTTGATTACTAAATTAAAAAAATTTAAAGGTTAAAGTTATATACTTTTTTTTCACGTGGATGTCCACATATCAATAATTAATGAGTATACTTTTTTAATTAATTAAATTTTAATTACTAAATTAAAAAGTTTTAAAATTTTAAATTTAAATAAAAAATTCAAAAAGTTGATAGCTGGTGCATAGAGTAATGTTTTGAAAAGCGATATTGACATACTATACTAGTATCAGTTTTTGTCTCGAAATGGTATTGTATCGATATTATTTAATATTGGTATTGGTACCTATCAACTTTTTAAAATTATAAAATAGTACATAGATTTTATAAAAATCTGCAAAATGATTCCTATATATATTATTCATACCTTGTAAACACATTTTCAATATATTTAAACATTCAATTAATACAATAAATATAATATAATTTATATACAATAATTATACTCATTAATATGAAATTTCACATATTTTTCAAATAAATTACAACTTAAATTAATATAAATAAAATAACAATTATTACACCATCATAACTTAATATTAATACATTAAAATTTACATATATTAATAATATACAATATAACTATTTTTAATAAATATTAATACTATTATTTATTTATTTTTTAAATAAATATTAATCTGAATAAATATAATAAAAATAATAAAATCATAAATATATATTACTGAATGTTAATAAATTAATGATTAAATAATAATTTTTAATATTAATAATATATTAATAAGGCCAGGTGTGGCCTTTTTAATGATACTCTCGTCACTCGTGGCTCCTAGGTTACATTTATAGTCATACAGTGAAGGAAAAAGATGTCCGAACGAGTTTTATAAATTTGCATACCGATTCTAATTTTAAACTAATATTTTGAAATTACTCTAAAATCAATCGATACATATTGGTAAAATCAGTACATGTTAGTACTTAAATTCGGTATAATATTTCTTCGTTTTATACTGTTTTTACACTAATACAGTACAAATTGGCGAAAACCAACAATTTATATTAGTAGGAGGCAGTTTTTTTATGTTGGACTGGACCTTACGAAAATCATACTTAATTCCAAGTTTGAATTTTTTAATTTAAATTTCAAATTTAACTCGAAATCTAATTTACTCGAGCTTTATTCATTGACTGTTGAACCAAAATGACAATTAAGAGTCTAAAGCCTTGTTTAAGTAGATTTTTATTTTAATTTATTTTATTATTTTTTAAATATAAAAATTACAAAATTTTATAAAAATAACACATTAATATAATATAAAAATTAATATTATAAAAATTAATATAAAATTATAAAAATTGTAACACACTCAACTAAGTAATTTATGAAATTGTTTAATTTCACTTTGATATTTAGTTAAGTTGTAGATTTTAGTTTTGTGTTGTAATTATTATATTTTTATATTGGTAATTGTATTTTTTTTTACCAATTTTTGTGTTTTATTAATACGATTTTTAATCGATTTTTG
>JAOXYD010000009.1:12962019-12989949 GCA_028565735.1 Pinacopodium congolense | reverse complement strand
AATAATAATAATAATAAATTTAATAAATAATAAAAATAATAAAAAAGTAAAAAAATAAAAGAGTAAGTTAGAATAAAAATTTTAAAAAATAAAGAGAAATAAATTGAGTTGAATTAAGTTAAAAATAGTCAAACTAACGAATTAAATATGTGAAATCGGTTAAATTAATAAATTAAACTAGATTGAACTGATTGTTAAAATGATTGGTTGGACCCAAATTTTCTAATTTTTAAATATAATAATTTTTAAAAAATCGAATTAATAAATGGATTGATTTTGAATTAACCGAACCAAACGGTCGATTTATGAAAGATTGCTTTAAATCTATTGTTTTGTTATCAGGCGGTGTTGGTTCACCTGACAAAAACAGTAGCAATGAGAAGGCAGCTGAAGCCGTTAAGAAACTTCAAGATGTGTATGAGGTGAATATGGAAGTGGATCTCACTGATGTTCACATCTGAGTTGCGGGGAAGTTGAAGAGAAAGTAAGTGGAAACAGACAGTGATTAGTGATAGACTATAAATAGTGTTCGTGTTGGAATACGAACGAGTCAAACGCGTTGAAGAGTTTGACTCAATTAAGTTTTGTTTATGTTTTCAAAGACAGAAGTTCAGGTGTGGTTTCGGTGGACATTATTTCTCCTTTACTTCCCAACATTTTGGGAAAGCCTCACGAAAGGCTCTTAATAAATTTGAAGATATCAGTTTAGCTACTAATATTTATATTTACAATTTTAATATTTATAAAATAATATAAATTATTTTTTAAACATTTAATGTTAAAAGAATAATTTGAACTATTTTATAAGCAGTAGAGAATATATTATATAATTTTTACAAATATTAAGGAATAAAATAATATTTTTAAAAATATTAAAAAATAAGTTAAATATTTGTTAAAATATTAAAGGTTAAATTGTAACTTTTACCTTACTTCTTCGAGTAATTATACTCTTATATGTTTTAATTTGATTTTCTTTTAAAAATTATTACTTGTTTTTTTTATTTTTATGATCACTTGATTCTTTCTTAATATTATCCATTTAAAAAAATAAAAAGGAAAACGACATTATTTTTATTTAAAATTTGTTTAGTGCAAAGATGCAAAGAAAAAAAAAGAGAGTTAACAGTGAAAATGTAAAGATAACCTCTATCTAATTGGAAGGTCATTGATGCTAAAATCTTATATAGATGGAACACTTATTGTTACGTATCAAGCTTTAAGAGAAAAAATAATGTCATTTTTTACTTTTCCATTAATCCTTTTTATAGAAAATAATAAGAGGAGGAACGATTAATAGCAAGTTAAAAAAAAAAGAACTAAATAATAGTTTTCTAAAATTAAATTATCCCAATTTCTTATGATTTAGAGTTGTCTTACAATTAGGGATATGTTCTCTCATATAACTTGGGAGATGAAGACGAGAAAAATAAAGATTTATTTATTATATTAAATTTATTATTTATTATTAGTTTATATTATTAAATAAAAAAGTTAGAGTACTTAATTTATAAAATATTTTATATAATTAACAATTTATTTGATACGTAAAGGGTACAATTAAAGGGTACAATTGATTATGGTGTGTTTTTATTAAAAAAAATAATGGTACTGATTTTATTAGTTATACAGATAATAATTGTACAGGTGATATAGATGATCACAAGAGCACTTCTAATCACGTGCTTTTGCTTAATTCTAGTGCAATATCGTGGTCATCGATGAAGCTGCAGATGACACTCACCACAATTGAATCATAGTATATGGCAGCAGCTTTACTGGTATTGCGGTTTGTTATAATTTTTATATATTTATATTAATTTTTATGTATTATTTTTAATTTTTATATGTATTCAGTTTTTGTATTATATTAATCTGTTGTCTTTTTTGATTTTTGTGTTATTTTTTTTTTAATTTTTGTATTTTAAAAAATAATAAATCAAAACAAAAAATAAAGGCCACACCAAATATGCCCTTAGGATCCAACAATCATACATTTTTATAACATATTAATCTTCAAAGTTGCTAAGGAATCTCCTAATGCATGGGATTAAGAAATACCTTATTTCATTTTTTGAGAAATCTTTGTAATGAAGAAAAGATTGAGCTGCAGTATTGTAAGACTGAAGAATAGGTTGCATACATTTTGATTTAGCCACTTAAGCAACCAGCATTTAAGAAGCTCAAGAAGATACATGGGGTTTGTTCGATTAAAAGCATTGATCCAGGATAACCAACAAATGAAGAGTCAAGTAACTTGGATGTTTCAAGACCCCTGAATAGATAGTTTGAATTTAATTTTATATTTTATTTGGAATTTTAATGTTCACATGGGCTCAATTTACATATTGCATTGCATATATTTTTAAAGACGAATAAATTTTTCATTAGATAGGTCAAATTTTATATTTGAGTCAATTGAATCATCTTGACAATTGAACCAGCTTTAAAAATAGTTTTAAAACTTGTCTGCAATATTTTTTAGACAAAAGAAATAAGTTTGAGATGTTTAAGACTAGTTTAGAATAATTTGAAATGAAGAGTTTTGAAAATATGGCTAAATTGTCATAAACCAAGATAAATTATGTTTTTGAACACAAATTTGATGTCTTGGTATTCAAAACCTTTGTGGGAAAGCTTTGAAAGATGTTTGAATTAAATTAAAAGTGAAAGGAATTATTTGAAGTTGTTTATAATTGAAATTTACAGTTGATAGAACATAGAAACTGATTTTTTAGGGCTATTTGGTTTTTTTATCTGCTTCTATTTTCTATCTTTTTTTTTAAAAACATAAAAACGGATAAAAATAAAATAAAAAAATTAATGAAAACACACAAAAATTAAAAAAAAACACAAAATTAATAAAAACGCATAGAAAGCAAAAAGAAAACTTACATTGATTCTCATGTTTAACAAAATAGAAATAGAAAACGAAAATAAGAAGTTAAACTAAAAGGGCCTCTTGATGATTAATCAACTAGTATGAGGTTTTACCTGCATTTGGCCAACTAATGTACAATTGTTCGGTCGACCAATATGCTAATATAAGGTGAACAGATTATGATTTTCATTCTTACAGGTTAATTAATGGGTCTAACAATATTTTAAGCTTATAAACCCTATAAATGAGATTGTTAAGTTCTTTGGAAGAATCTTTATGCATTTTTTAGAGTGTTTTAAGTATACAAAATGATCAAGCTACCATTTTCAAGTATTCTTAAGTTTTCATTATGGAATCTTATGTTCTCAAATTTGATTTTTTTTTTCCAATAAATTATTCTTTATTAAGTTTTTAAGAGATTTATCATTTATACATTTCATTTTATAAAGTATTTGAACCTTTTTTGATCATTTACTTTCTAGTGAAACATTGTTACAACGTATCTATTTTTGTTCAAAGGCGAATTTTCACTCGTTGGGCTAGAAATGATTATAAAGGTTTCTTTTTACTTTGAAATAATATTTAATTAAGGTTTTTCTTTACTTAAAAAAAAAAGATAGGGATTGTAAAGGTTCTTTTGATCAAAGAAGATTTATACTTTATTTTGAATTATAATGAAACATTTAACATAGTTGTTGGAGAATGGATATAGCCAATTAAGATAATTGTTGAACTATTATAAAAATCCTTATAAATTCTCCTTACCTTGTTTTTTTAAGTATTATTCGTTGTGTTATTACTTTATATTTATCTTGTAAACATTTGACATAAATATTTGCATAATATATAGGTTAAATTATATAGGAAAAATTAATTAAAGTTAGTAGCTTAGAAAATTTTTGAACACACAATTTACCCTTTCTTAGGTACCTTAACTTTGAGGGATTTAGTCAAATAAGTATTCTATTTTATAGATATTATTGTTAAGAATTAGTTTCCTAAAAATCTATACATGTTGATATGGAAGTTCAAATTATTTCTATTTAAGTTGTAAGTTTGTTTTTATGAATCAAGTGAGTTTCTTCAATTTTCAATTAGTAATCAAATGTTCTCTTTCTATTCTATCAAATTTCAACACTTATAACATGGTCTCGTTGCCTTGTATGGAGCTAATCTTAGCTAGGTTAAAAAAAAATTCTGAGCTTAGTTTGATCAAAAGTTGATTGATAAAGATTGATTTAGTATAGATTATACATAAGTTTGGAATAATAGAAAATTTTTGAAATTGAGTTCAATTGAATTTTATATAAGGAATATGCAATTTGATCTGACTATTATTTTAAAATTTTGGATTGAATATCTAAGCGGATAAAAAATTTAAAGTTTAAAAGTTCAACTGCTTGAGAAAGAACTTATGTAAAGTTAATTGGCAAACCAATCTAATATTTGAGTTTGTTCAATTGAAGGATTAATCGATTGGTTTAATAATGAGTCAGTTGGTTTATAATCAAATTGATAAATTTTACTATTTAATCCGTTGATTTTACTATGTACCCGCATGATTTTACTAATAAATTTAATGGGTAAAGGATTAGTTATATAATTGAACTGATTTATTAGCTCATTTTTAGTTAAATTAGTTGAATGGACCGATTTGATTTAGTTTTATAAACTCTAAACCTAACTTGAACTCAATCTTAATGTAATGAATTTAATTCAAATGTAATTCAAATACAAGTTTTTATTTTTTTATTTTAAGGAAGTCCGACGAAAAAATTAAGTTTGAATTTGGACCTTTTATCCCTCTATTTTGTATTTCATAGTCCAATTATGAACAATTCATTCTTTGAGAATTAACAATTATGAACAATACATCCCTACATCATTTACAAATTAGAGCAGATAATTGCTTTAAACTGAGGAATAAATGGGTCAAAGAGTTAAAGAGGTCGAGGAGCAGCTGCCATAGCTTAAGCCCGCGAAGCACACCACACAGGAATCCCCATCACAACACCACCATCGTAGCCGTTTTTCTCACCGACGATCAATCCCACTGCCGGCTTCGACGACGATGAACACGGTTGCAATTTATTAAGACGACGACCCTCGTTTGAGATCTTTATCGAAACATTAATAACACCCGTCTTCTCACACTTATCATTCTTCAGTCGGTAACTCAAGAGGTGCGCGTAAGTCTCCGCCACATTATAAGTCCCCAAGAAATCAGAAACAGGAACCTGCACAGTACCTACGACTTTGTCTGCAGAGCCGACCCTGCAGAGAACTTGGAGGGTTATGAACTGAGCGTGCATTGGCATGGCCATTACTAGCTTCTCGTTCCACGAAGGAGAGCTTCCTCCTTCGAAATCAGCTCTGGTTGATTTCCGGTTAGAAGGGTCGACCTAAAACTGTTCTTCTTCACAGGTTTTTTGTTGACGCGCAGGTTTTCTGCAGACAACACGGTGATTTCTAGGGTTAGAAACTCCATGTCCAAGGATCGTTAATATCGATAATGCGAAAGCTTAAATGGGTAACTAGAGGGAAGCGATTTAATGGAATGGTGTGGAGTCTGAGGGGTTATATATAAGTTTGGAAGATGCTGAGTTGCGGGGAAGTTGAAGAGAAAGTAAGTGGAAACAGACAGTGATGGACTATAAATAGTTTTCCCGTTGGAAGACGAACGAGTCAAACGTGTTGAAGAGTTTGACTCAGTTAAGTTGTGCTTATGTTTCCAAAGACAGATGTTCAGCCGTGGTTTCCGTGGACGTTATTTCGTCTTTACTTTCCAACGCTTTAGGAAAGCCTCACGAAAGGCTCTTAATAATTTTGAAGACATCAGTTTAGCTCGTAATATTTATATTTACAACTTTAATATTTATAAAATGATATAAATTATTTTTAAACATTAATTCCATTAAATTTTTATTAGATAACTATTTAATTTATGATAATCTCATTAATTAATAATCAAAAGAGTAATTAATATTAAAAGAGTAAAAAAAGTAATTTGTACTATTTTACAAATATTATAGAATATATTATGTAAGTTTTACAAATATTAAAAAGTAAAATGATATTTTAAAAAATATTTAAAAGTAATTTAAATATTTTTTGAAATATTAAGGGTTAAATTGTAACTTTTACCTTATTTCTTAGAGCAATTATACCCTACCTCTTTTAATTTGACATTCTTTTAGTTTTAATTTTTAAAATTTTAAAATTATAATTTGTTTTTCATTTTTATAACCACTTGATTATTTCTTATATTATCCATTAAAAAAAAGAAAACGACATTATTTTTATTTAAAGTTTGTTTAGTAGTCATGTAAAGAAGAAAGAGAAGAAGAGCAAGAGAGTTAACAGTGAAAAATGTAAAGATAACCTCCATCAAATTGGAAGGTCATTGATGCTAAATTCTTAGATAGAACACCTTTTATTACATAACAAGGTTTAAAATAAAAAATATTTTTTTTACTTTTTCATTAATCTTTTTTAATAGAAAATAACAAGAAAAGGAACAATTAATAGTAAGTAAAAAATATGAAGAATTAAATCATAGTTTTAAAAATTTTAACATTAAAATAAACAAAACCAAAATAATTAACCCTTATTTCTTATTATTTAAAGTTCTCTTGCATTTAAGGATACGCTCTCTCTTAATAATTTGGAGGATGACAATGAGAAAATAAAGATATAATAATTATATTAAATTTATTATTTATTTTTGGATATATTTATTAAATCAAGAATTTAGAGTACCTAAATTATAGATTATTTTATATAATTAAATATTTACTTTATATCTAAAGGATAAATTTGATTACGGTGTGTTTTTATAAAAAAGGAATAATAATGTTGATATAGTTGGTTATATAAATATTGATTGTACAGGTGATATTGATGATCACAAGAGCACTTCTAGCCATGTGATTATGTTAATTTCTAGTACAATATTATGGTCATTGAAGAAGCAGCAGATGACACTTACAAAATTGAAGCAGAGTGTATGGCAGTAACCTTAAGTTCATGTCAAGCCTTATAACTAGAAATATGTTTGAAATACTTGATGATGAGCAACAGGGTCCAACAATCATACGTTTTCATAACATATTAACTTTCAAGTTGTCAAGGAATCTAGTAATGCATGGGATGAATAAACAAATTGATGCCCGTTTTCATTTTTTAAGAAATCTTTATAATGAAGAAAAGATTGAGCTGCCGTATTGTAAGATTGAAGAAAATGTTGCACATATTCTGATTTAGCCATTTAAGCAACCGTCATTTGAGAAGCTTAGGAAGATGCATGTGGATGTTCGATTCAAAACATTGATCAAGGATCACCAACAGATGAAGAAGATCATGTCAAAGCAACAAAAATAAAATAAAATAAATCCTAAACTATTTAAAGTAGAAATTAGTTTAAGAAAGCGGTAAAGAGTTATTAAGTTTTTATTTTTTTAAAAATAATGTTGTAGTGTTAATTTAAAGATTAATGAACTAAGGGATATTCTAATTTTTATTTTGATGATAAAAAAAATATGATTTTTTTACTAATAATTTGAGTTTTCGATGTAAAGTTTAAAAGATGGGTATATTTTGTATTAAATCAAAGAAAAAAGTTTGGACTTCAAGAACAAATTTAAAGAAAATGAAAGAAGAAGTAACTTGGATCCTTCAAGACCCTTGTTTAGGTAATTTTAATTTTGTTGTATGCTTTGCTTGAAGCTTTAATAATCACATGGGCTCAATTTGCACATTACATTGCATATAGTTTTCAAGATGTATAAATTTTTTACTAGATAAGTCAAATTTTATCTTTGAGTCAATTGAATAATCTTGACAATGGAAATAGCCTTGAAAATGGTTTTAAAATTTGTGTGCAATATGGATGAAGCAAAAGAATTAAGTTTGAGATGTTTAAGAATGGTTTATAAATGGTTAGAAATGAAGAGTTTTGAAAATATGGCTAAATTGTCATAAACCAAGATAAATTATGTTTTTGAACTTATATTTAATATCTTGGTATTCAAAACCTTTCTGAATATACAAAGTGATTAAGCTACCATTTTCAAGTGTTTTTTAGTTTTCATTATGGAATATGGTGCTCTCAAGTTTAATTTTTTTAATCCAATAAATTCTATTTTATTAAGCTTTTAAGAAGTTTATCATTCACACATTTCATCTTGCAAAGCAATTGAACCCTTTGGATCATTGAGTTTCAAGTGAAACACTATTAAAGTGTATTTATTTTTGTTCAATGGGGAATTTTCACTTGTTGGATTGGGAATAATTATAAAGACTTCTCTTTACTTTGAAAAAGATTTATTTAAGATTTCTCTTCACCTTTCAAGAAAAAAAAAAAGATTGAGACTGTAAAAGTTCTTTTTTAATTAAAGAAGGTTTATACTTTATTTTTTAATTATAATTAAACATCCAACATAGTTGTTGGAGAATGAACATACGCAATTAAGGTTATTGCTGAACTAATATAAAAAATCCTTTTAAATTCTCCTTATCTTATCTTTTTAATTGTTATTTGTTCTATTATGACCTTTTATTTATTTTGTGCATATTGGGCATAAGCATTTGCATAATATATAGGTTGAATTTTAGTATAGGAATTACATATAGAAAAAATAATTTAGGTTATTACTTTAGAAAATTTTTGAATACTTAATTAATCCTTTTCTGAGTACATCAACTTACAGAGACTTAGTCAAAGGAGGGTCCTAGTTTTTAGATATTATTGTTGTGAATTAGTTTCCTAAAATCTACATAATATAGAAGTTAAGATTATTTCTATTTGAGTTGTAAGTTTGTTTTTATGAATCAAGCGATTTCTTTCAATTTTCAAGCAGTAGTCCAAAGTTCTCTTTCTGTTTTATCAAATTTCACACTTATAACACGGTGTCATTGCCTTCTATGCTTGTATGGATAGAATATACATAGGTTTTAGAAAATAAAATTTGTTTGAATTTTAGTCAAGTTGAATTTTGTATTAGGAATACTCAATTTAACCTTTAAATTATTTTAAAATTTTAGATTGAAAATGTAATCGGTACGATGAGAAGCTTAAAATTTAAAAATTATGTCCTAATAGACTATTATAAAATTGATATAAAATCTAGAAAGTTAATTGATAAACCAAAATAATATTTGAGTTTGTTCAAATTTTAAGGATTAATCAACTGGTTTAATAATAAATTAATTGATGTGTAATTAAATCGATTGGTTTTATTATTTAATTCATCGATTAGAGTTGCAATCGAACTGATTTATTGGCCAATTTTTAGTTAACTCGATTGAACCAATCGATTTAATTAGTTATATAAACTTTAAAATTAACTTGAACTTAGACCTTACTTTAATCAATTTAATTCAAATCTAGTTCGAACACACATTTTTAATTATTTTTTATTTTTTTGGTAGACTCGAGTTTGATCTAGCTATTTTGGAGACCCAATTAAAATACAAGGAAGTCGAAGGAAAAAATTAAGTTTGAACTTGGATCTTTTAACCCTTTATTCTGTATTTAACAGTCCAATTCATTATTTGAGAATTAACAATTAATCCCTACAGCATTTACAAATTCGAGCGGATAATTGCTTTAAACTAAAGAATGAATGGTCAGAGAGTTACGAGGTCAAGAAGCATCTGCCATAGTTTAAGCACGCGAAGCACACCACAGAGGAATCCCCATCACAATTCCACCGTCGTAGCCGTTCTTCTCACCGACGGTCAATCCCACTGCCGGCTTCGACGATGATGAACACGGTTGCAATTTATTAAGACGACGACCCTCGTCGGCGATCTTTATAGAAACATTAATAACACCCGTCTTCTCACACTTATCATTCTTCAGCCGGTAACTCAAGAGGTGGGCGTAAGTCTCCGGCATATTATGAGTTCTCAGGAAATCAGAAACAGGAACCTTCACACTACCCACGACTCTGTCCGAAGAGCCGACCCTGCAGAGGACTTGGAGGGTTATGAACTGAGCGTGCATTGGCATGGTCATTACTAGCTTTTCGTTCCACGAAGGAGAGCTTCCTCCTTCGAAATCAGCTCTGGTGGATTTCCGCTTAGAAGGGTCGACCTCGACAACAACAGAACTGTTCTTCTTCACGGGTTTTTTGTTGACGCGCAGGTTTTCTGCAGACAAGATGGTGATTTCTAGGGTGAGAAACTCCATGTCCAAGGATCGGATCATGCGAAAGCTTGAATGGGTAATTAAGTTTCTTCAGAGGGGGAAGTGATTTAATGGAATGGTATGGATTATGAGGGGGTAGTATATATAAGTTTGGAAGATGCTGAGTTGCGGGGAAGGTGAAGAGAAAGTAAGTGGAAACAGACGGTGATAAGTCATAAATACTTTTCGGGTTGGAAGACCAACGAGTCAAACGTGTTGAAAAGTTTGACTCAGTTAAGTTGTGTTTCTGTTTTCAAAGTCAGAAGTTCAGCCGTTGTTTCGGTGGACATTGTTTCTCCTTTACTTCCCAACATTTCAGGAAAGCGGCAGGAAAGGCTCTTGATAATTTTGAAGATATTTCTTCACTTCTTAATATTTATATTTACTCTTTAATATTAAAAAATAATATAAATTATTCTTAAACATTAATTTTATTAAATTTTTATTATTTAACCCTTAAACTTGTTCGTAATTTATGAATGAATGATGAACGAATGATTAAGAGTCGTTTGATTGAGCTTTTGGTTGTAGTTTTTGATTGTGGATGTTATATTTTTGTATTGAATTTTGTGTATTTTTATAGATTTTTGTGTTGTCTATCTTGATTTCTGTACTATATTAGAGTATTTTTTTCCGATTTTTGTAATATTCTTTATTAATTTTTGTGTTTAAAAAATCTGAAAACAAAATCTAACAACTAAATCGTTTTTAAACGGACAACAGAATTTTAATAGAATTAGTATTAAAAGAGTAATTTATATTATTTTATAAATATTAAAAATAAATTAAAATATTTTTACATATGCTAAGAAATAAATTTATACTTTAAAAAATATTAAGAAATAAGTTAAACATTTTTTAAAATTTTAAAAGTTAAATCATACCTTTTACCTTATTTCTTGGAGTAATTGTACTTTACCTCTTTGAATTTTATTTTATTTTTATAATAAATTGATTCTTTCTTATTATAATTCATTAAAAAAAGAAAAAAAGAAAAAATATTGTTTTTATTTAAAGTTTGTTTAGTGGTAGTGAAAAGAAGCATAGAAAATATGCCAAAGAACCCAGAATATTAACCAAACTTCATAGAAAATATGCCAAAAACCCAAGGAAAGAGTCAAAAGAATGAAAATCAGGGCCTTGTGAATTCTTTTGTAAATGTCTTAATAGTTCTTCTTTTGCATGAGTAGTTAATCTTTGAATACCGATTATCTTTGAAAGATTGAATTTACTTTACAGATCCTTTGTTGATTTAGAATATCTTTAATTACAAGCTAGGCTAATGTCATTCGATTGCTAGGTATCTATGGAATTATTGTTCCAAACTGCATGCTACTGATAAAAGCATGAAAGCTCTTGTTTGATTAAGTTTGTGATGACACTTCTTATTTTTTTCTTATATGATATTCTCTTTTCTTAAAAAGAAAAAGTAGAGAAAAAGAGTAAAAGAGTTATCCTTGTAAATGTAAGTGAAAGCTTGTTTTAATTTTTGGTTTTAGTTTTTATTTTTAAATATAAAAATAAAAAATAATATACAAATCTAAAAAAAATTACACATCAATACAATACGAGAATCTAAAAAAATAGTACAAAAACTATAAAAATAAAAAAATCAATGAAAATATATTAAAAAATAAAAAAATAAAAAAAGAAAATTGAATCAAACAAATATTAAAGATGATCTCTATCCAATTGGAAGGTTATTGATGCTAAAATTTGATGTAGACAAAACACATGTTGTGACATAACAAGTTTTAAAAGAAAAAAATAATGCCATTTTTTCTTTTTGTATTAATCTTTTTAATAAAAAAATAATAAGAGGAAGAAGATTGATAGTAAGTAAAAATTTTAAAATTTAAAACTTTAAAATAAACAAAACTAAAATAATTTACTCTGCAATTAGGTATATATTTTTGTTTTAATATTACAAAGGGAAGGACGACGATGAGGAAAATAAAGATATATCAATTAAATTAAATTTATTTTTTAATTTTAGTTTAATATGTTTATTAAAGTCTTGTTTAGTTGAGTTTATGTTTTTTATTTTTGTTTCTTATTTTTTAAAACATAGAAACTGAAAAAAAAAGTGAAAAATTAATAAAAATAATACACTAATACAGTATAGAAATCGAAAAAATTAATATAAAAATAAGAAAAAATACAAAAAATCTAATATAAAAATATAAAAATTATAACTAAAAATTAGAACCAACAACCTAATTAAACATGTCATAATAAATATTTTAGAATACATAATCTAATAAATTATTTTATATAATTAATAATTTATTTGATATGTATTAAGAATTTGATGTATAAATTAGTTATTGAATAAAGACAATAAAATTCCAACTAAGTGATTATTGAAATTTGTACTATAAAATATCATATAAAATAAACTTAAATTTTTAATATTTTAAAATATCATAAATATTTAATATTCAAATTCAAAATCTCTAATACTCCACTTATATCAGTTGAACTTGGACAAATATACAAAGCAAATTACACAATACTTAATATTAAATTTATTTAATAAAGTTATGTCCAATTTAATCCAATTTAAGACTTTTTAAATTTATATTATATGTATATCATTTCATATTGGTTCATCCCATACAATAAATGCAACTAATTTTAAATAGAGCTAAAGACTCCATCAAAAGATAGATTAATAAGAAAATTCATAATTTATACATCTACCCGAATTAGTGTCAATTTTCTTTTCCCCTAATTATTAAAACCTAACTGAGACCAGTACGACGTAGCATCCATTCAGCCAAAAGGCACTCTTACCTCTTTCGCTCTTCGCCAGACAGTACGGAGCTTGGAAATGGCTACCACTTCGTGCCATCTCTCATCACAACCTCACCTTATCTTCAACACTCCTCGATTCCGGCCCAGTTCACCGAAAGTCACCCGGTTCAAATGTTCGGCTAGCCAGACCGGATTCTTTACTCGGTTGGGTCGGTTGCTAAAGGAAAAGGCAAAGAGTGACGTTGACAGGATCTTCTCCGGATTCTCCAAGACCAGAACCAGCCTCGCGGTTATCGATGAATTGCTCCTGTACTGGAACCTCTCCGACACGGACAAAGTCCTCGACGAACTCGAAGAGGTTTCACTTACCCACTTTTTTAACTTTAAACGACAATTTATCATTGCTGTTAAAGAAAGTTGTGTTCTTTTTCTGGGAAGGCTCTGTTGGTATCTGATTTTGGGCCGAGGATTACTATAAAGATAGTGGAGAGCTTGCGGGAGGATATATTAGCAGGGAAGTTGAAATCAGGAAGCGACATTAAGGTTGGAAACATGTGTAAACATTCTTAAACTAATTGTAATTTTTGTTTTTAAGTTTGGAAATTAATCAGTAGATTGTGCATTTTGAATTGGGTTGTTGTAGGCTGCTCTGAAGAACAGTGTCTTGGATTTGTTAAGCAAGATAGGGGACAAGACTGAACTCCAACTTGGTTACAGGTTCGGAGAATTCCTTGAAAATAAGAAGAATTCTGATTATGAAGTTGTTTATTGGTGTAGGATTGATTTTAGTTTGCTGTTTTCTTGATGTGATGTGCTATACTTTCAGGAAACCAGCTGTTGTTTTGGTTGTTGGCGTTAATGGAGGTGGCAAGACTACTTCTCTTGGTATGTTAAAGAGCTTAAATGCAAGCGAAAATTGGGAAGTTCTGTATCACCAAGAGAGGATGTCAAGTAGAATATGACTCAACTATATATACGATTTATACATTTTGTTGTTGAGAGCCTGTTGAATTGGTTTGAACATCTATTGCACTTTCTCCAAGTATTCAGGGGCTCCATGCATGTCTTAAGTGGTATGGTGTCACATATTTTGGGTCAATGGACTAAACTAGAAGCGTAGGCAATTTTTTTCCGGCTTCTTTAGATAGCATGAGTATTAACTGAGGAACTCAATGGGCATCTTCTGATTAGAGAATTTTGCTCTTAACTTTTTCTCAGAGAAACAATAATATTTGCAATTGTTTATATTGGTAAAAAGTGCTGGTTTGTCAAATATGTTGCAGGAAAGCTAGCATATCGGTTGAAGAATGAGGGGGCAAAGGTGAGACATCAGCTTTTGCTGCAATTTAGTTGATTCGCTAGGGGCATGCGTCACAAATCTGAAGATTGATACTACATTACAGCATATGTTATTACAATTAGAATTTGTTTGACATTGGACTTTTCCTCTGTATGTAGTTTTTTTCTCAAGCAGGGATAGCACTTATGCATGAGACTCTCATAATTCCCTAATGGCTTTGATATTGTTCCAGGTATTGATGGCAGCAGGTGATACATTCAGGGCAGCTGCGAGTGACCAATTGGAGATATGGGCTGAAAGGACTGGATGTGAGATTGTTGTTGCTGAAAGAGAAAAGGCCAAAGCATCATCAGGTAGAGAGTATTGTCTGGGCATCATTTTTTTTTACGTACCTTATTCTTTTGAATTGAAAGAAAATTATTCAACTGGTGTATCATGGCACATGATCTCAAGGTGCTTTCTGAATAGTTCTTTCACAGGCTGTGAAAAGAGGAAAAGAACAAGGCTTTGACATTGTCTTATGTGACACTTCTGGACGTGAGTATTTCAAGTGGTCATGATGTGCTGTTGTGGAATACATTGCTCTTGAATGCTCTGTTAATTTAGTTTTAAGGAATTCTTATTTTACAGGTCTTCACACTAATTACAGCCTTATGGAAGAGTTGATAGCGTGTAAGAAAGCTGTTGGAAAAGCTGTTCCGGGTGCACCTAATGTAAGCCTACATATTAATGTTTTCATCGATTTAGTCCTTTGCACAAGCTTTGAGAACATTGTAACTTCTGCTGTTTAGGTCTTCGTGTTTCAGTATCCGAATATGCCTTTCACCCTTTCGCTAATGGAAAAGACTTCTAGTTCATGACTATTGAGATACTCCCATTTCTTTGCTTTGAAATATCTGGCTTGATTAAACTAGAACAGATTTGCTAGACGACTGACCCATTTTATAAGATTTGCAGGAGATCCTACTAGTGTTGGATGGAACCACTGGTTTGAATATGCTTCCTCAAGCAAGGGAGTTCAATGAAGTAATCTCCCTATTCTTTTTGTTGCTTTGTTATGTATTACACCCTTTTTTCTGGAAACTAATATACTTCTAATTATCCTGGAGCATCCTAAGCCAACAAACCACATCAGATCTTCGACACTCTGATTATTTGTTGCTTCTTGTCATGGTTCCTTCTCTCCTATTTTAACAAAAAGTTGCTTGCCCTTTTTCCTGTAATGGTTAAACTTCATTTACCAATCAATTGACTTGCAAGTACTGGACAGGTGGTTGGAATAACTGGTTTGATTTTGACGAAACTTGATGGTTCGGCCAGAGGTGGCTGTGTGGTATGCTCCTGTTTCTGTGGTGCATAGTGTTTTATGAATTCAGGGTTCGTTGACAATCCATTTCACCTTGCAGGTCAGTGTAGTTGATGAGCTTGGCATTCCTGTAAAATTTATTGGTGTTGGTGAAGGTCTAGAAGACCTCCAACCCTTTGATGCTGAGGCATTTGTTGACGCCATATTCTCATGAGTCCCCAAAGCTCTGGACATTTGTTGTATAGATGATCAGTCCCGAAAACTTGCTCCAATTTGTTCTCTTGAGCAAGAAGCAATAGCTCAGGGAGGGAGAAGAACTGCAAGTTTTGTCCTGACGAGGCATCAGAAGCATGCTGTTGTAGAGGAACTCCACAAAACTCCTTCCATGGTAAGCCGAAATAAGCGACATATCGAGTAGATCGAGAGTCAGAGTATTTTAAAGACGAACATATCGCAAACTATGTATATTGAGACTAAATTACTCAAATTCCACTCTTTATTCAGCTGAATGGAAAATTGGCTTCAGTGATATCACAATCACTTGTCTTGCTGTAATATGTTTACAAGCATTTATAACATGTGAAGACAGGATCCTGAGGGACATCTACATTTAAAGCATAGAACCGCCAATTACAAGCTACATGAATTCGCTAGAATCGACCAAGAATATGGCAGGTTTGCATACGATCTGAGAAGAAGAAAAACCAATTGTAGTAGTCTCAAACTTCACAGACTGGCGCCTGGAAGATGATAAAAAGTAGAACGAGCAGTATAGACCAGCTTCTTAGTGTTCTTGATCCTGAATTCTAGAGCAACAACAGTCAAATTCCTTCCACTTCTCACCACTGATGCATCAGCAACCACCACCTCCTGAAAAACACCATCACTTGAATAAGCTATACTATACTATATCACAGTTCTACAAAAGAAGAAGAGTATGAGCTATGTACATTTTTAGCAGCGGCAGAGAGATAAGAGATACTGCATTCACCGAGAAATAGTTGCTTATCCTCTGCCACAACGGTTCTTGCGCAAGCAGTCGCCAATCTCTCCGCTATAGCAGCAACAGCTCCTCCGTGAACTCCGTTGTAGTAATTCTACAAACAGAAAGGAAACATCTTATTAATTTTAACCCAAAAAATCCTGCCTTTTTGTTCCCAACAATGATTAGGGTTTTGAGCATGAAAAATTACTGTTATCAAGGGAAGAACGGAGAAAGAGCAGGAGAAGCGGCCGCGTTGGACGACATCGGCGGTGAGAAGATCGCTGATCATGTCGTCAAAGAAGCCTTTTGAATTGTAGTTCGCAACCGCAGAGTCGTTGACTCCTACCCCCTCCATAAAACTTTGGACGACAACAGCATATTTTGGATTCAAGTCTTTTGAAACGACCGTCGTTGTCTGCTCCGATGAGGAGTCATCGGCGGCGGCTGCTGTGGAGGAAGACGAATGTGGTGGTTTGTCCATAGCGAACTGAATATCCACCAAATGTAAAATGTGTTTTTGGCTCGTCTTATTAGTTATTGGTTTTTGGTCAGAGATGGACAGTTCGGTCTATTTCCATGAAAATTCTTTTTAATTATGAATTTTTTTCCTTTTTTGTTTGCAATGAAAATTTCCAAAATAATAGGATTTTTCTATAAGGGAAAATCAAGATTATTATTTTTTAATATAGTATATTCTTAAAAATATTGATATTAAATTGTGGTTTCTTTCTGGGTAGACAACCTTAAATCTATTGTCCCCCCTTGTGCATTTCCAATTTCCTTGGAAGTAGTTGCTCTGAAAGAGGGAACGTGTACTTGGAAACAGACTTGATTAGGGGTCCGAAATCCGAATAGATTCATAGGAAGTCCCCTGATTTTATTCATGTACTTCATTTCATTCATGGGCCGCTCAAGCTGGGCTTCCTGATTTTTTTAAAAATAATTTTTATTAAAACTTAAACTATATATATATATATGTATGTATGTATGTATGTATGTATCAAACGGCAGGAATTTGGAATCGTTTAACAACTTTCATTTTGTGTGATTATTTTAAAGATTTGTTATTCTTTTTGTTTTTTAGGTAAACAACCTTAATCTATTTCGGTCCAATTTCCCTGGAAGTCCATTGTCAAGAATAGAAATGAAAAAGAAAAATGTGTACTTGAAAATCTCTCTTTGTTCATACTTTGAACACTATGTATTCATAAACAATTGGGGATTTTTCTTTTTAGGCATTAAAGCCAATGGCATGAATTTCATATTATTTTAATTGAATAATTGAACCAATTTAAAATTCGATCAAATTAAACTTATTTTATTAATTTTAGACTGAATTAAATCAAATTAAATTAAATTTGACTTGTTAAATTTAGTCTGAGTTGAATAGAATTAATTCAAGGTAAATTAAATTTAATTTATTGACTTTAGATCAAATTGAATCGAATTAAATTAGACATGATTCTTTAAAAAAAGTTAGAATGCCAAGTTTTGGTTTCAAGTTTTCTAAATTCAAATGACAAGAATCTCACTATTTTTGGAGCCAAATAAGTGAGGAATCCCTCTCTTATGATTCTATCACATCTGCTCTAAACTTGTTGTAGCATATGTTAAACTCTTATAACTCTGGAAAAAAAAAAAAAAAAGGACCAAGGCTAATCTTCTATGCTTAGAAGATGTTGTTTGGTATTGTTACTAATTTTGATTATTAATTTTTGTTTTTAAGTATTTATATTAATTTTTGCATTTTTTTTAAAATTTTTGCACTGTATTTTTTAATTTATATACTGTATTAATATTTTTTAATTTATGTATTTTTTTGTTTCGATTTCTATGTTTAGAAAAATAAAAATAAAAATAAAAATCATCATGAATACCAAACATACTCTTAAGAACTTGGTTGCAGCAAAAAATCTCCATTCCAGCTCCACAAAGACTGAAATACCTAAGGCCACAAGTCTCCCTCACCCTGCAAGTCTCCAACATACATACATCTATGCATGCACATCAACTAAAATGCAGGCAACTGACTTGTCAGATAAGACTCAATGTGAAATTTGTCTTTATAAGTACTTAGAAGTTTCCAACATCAGTTACTACACACATTTCTCCGTACTCTTATCAATTGAGGTGAAGAAACAAGCAGTTGTGTTTCTGTATCGAATGCCTGGAATCAATTTGTGTTCATCGTTTCAAGTTTCTTCTTTCCCTTAAACCTTCTGAAGTACTGGAGAAGGACTTTGCCAGTACCCTGCTGATTGGATGCCGGTTTGTCTTCAAGCTCTGTCCAAGACGGGATAGCAGGCTCACAAACTGACGCTGGAACTTCTCCAGTGGTGCTCCCTTCTGCACAATCTGACATTCCGAAATGAATGATCTTTTCCACTTCTGAGCTTTTCTCAACAGCAGCAGATTCTAGAAGGGATGAAGACTTGATTAACAACCGAGCTAAATATAATAATCGAATTTGATTATTTGATATAATTCTCTGCAATAGAGAATAACTGCACGTAATGTTACTCCAAATTCCTTAAATTGGAAAGCTGGTACATCGGCTTCTTGAGGTTGCCCTACAAGCCATTTTATTCGTGCATATGAATCCTTTAAAGTGATGCAAGCAATCACTTGCAGAGTAAAAAATTCAATACCGAAACAGACGACACACAATAGAAGTAGATAAACCAGAGAACATAGAATTCAGAACTTTACCCTGACAATCAGCAGATGAATGTTCACCAAGAAGAGGAAGTTGACGTCTAGATTTGCCAGATTTACGGCTTTCGTCTGCATTGAAGTCCTATAAGAAAGAAAGGTAAAGCAAGCATGAACAACAAACAGGAATTTGATCACTTTTATCCAAAACGGCCCACTTATGATTTATCATTACTGGCCTCTTAATATAAAAGGATAAAGTTCCCAATATAACAAGCTGTCTTTGCAAGACAAACTCTGGGCTGAATCTCCCGATATTCCACAAGAACAAGTCCTTTGGTTGAAAGATCACCATTGTCTTAGACAAACTGTCCCCACTTGAAATGTACCCAACCCCCAAGTGAAGAAATTGAAGAAACAAAGAAAAGCATGTTATCTTCTGAACTAAATGCAGTAATCAAGAACTGCACATAAGCCTAAAATCTGCTCCCATAGGACTGCCAAGCATATCAAGTACAGGAATTCTGGGGTGTATTCAAAACAAGACGAAAGGAATGATGTCCTTGGATCCTACCATAAGATTAATATTAGCCCATGCTGTAAAATTTTCAAATCACCTGTGAGTAAATGGACACCTCCGCTGCCTTGGCATACTTCACATAACGTGCAAGGCCTTCGTAAGAATAAAAGTGTTGTCCTGTCGCCCAGCATATATAGTAGCACTACAAAGACCAAGTGTAAGAAGAAACCAATTGAACTTCATATTCTAGCACGATAAGTTCAAATTACTGGCATTAGAGTGCGGCTTGATAGCTATTAAAACCAATAACATAGAGCAAAAAAACAGCATAATGGCCCAAAATTCACTTAATACATTTGAGAGAAAATGAAAAGGAATGAGCAAAATCCAAATGGAACGGACACAAATAACCTCATAGGCCATAACCAAGACAAAGACTAACAATACTGAATGTGTCAGATTGATTAGGAAAGTTATTTACTTGGTGCATCAATAACTGAATTTGAGCTTAAGCTGCATTTATTTAGACATATCATAGGAAAAAGGATATGAAATCCATACTTACAATGACAAAAGAATATAGGGATTTTACAACATAAAAATTTCTTTGAGAAAGAATTTTCACTCAACACAACTTCCGTGGAGTTGCAATTTAGAGATGAGTTTGCCACCCTAGACAAGAAAGTACATCTACTAGTGTAAACAATTCATCAATCCAAAGTTATGTTCATTACTGCAGGCTGAACTGAGATGGTAGAGATTAGTACATTGGGAATGCAGGTCAAAGGATGAGATCTAGCATGTCAGGCAACAAATTTAAAACAGATAAAAAGCAAGAAAGCCTATTGTTTTAAATCACCCTTTCTAACAAAGGAAAAAAAAGTTTGTAATAAATGCAATCCTTGAAAATGGAAGTCAATTCAGGTTACCCACAAACGATAGATTATCAGCTAAACAAATGCATGGAGTGTTAAATTACCGATGTCTTCCCATCCTTCTGCTCATCGCGTACTAGTTCCCAATGCTTGGGGATTGATTTTGAAGCTTCTGTTTTCACCATGTTCAAACAACAAATCAATGCCTTTGTATGCTGAAAAACTAAAGGAAAAAAATCTGTCGCCTTCTCTACGGTTCTGCCCTAGCCCTAGGTCTAAGATGAAAATAAGGCAGCAGAAAAGGCCTAAATCTAAGACAGACAAATTACCTTTGAAGGCATATGTTTACGTTTTTTTGTTTTTATCTGAAAAATCTGGAGAATACTCAAAAGGAAAGCTAATAACGCGGGTTCATTTAATTTTGATAAGAAAAAGGACAGATTGATTCTTTCAGAGGCCTAGTACAAAAGCACCAGATGGCATCATTCTGTGCAATTCCAGAAATTTCCCTGTCTGCTACTATCTCAAAACAGGATGGATTTAAAACAGTCAAACACATACAATTCCTCGAGAATGAAATAGCGAGAACCCAACTGGCTAACCTTCACCATGGCAAAGGCTGAGGGATAAAATATATCAATTTCTTGCAGAAAAGATATATCTTCACAAATAATAAAGACTGTGAAAGAAAACTCAACCACATATCATCCCTTTGCAAGCAGGTTGAAATAAGAGATCCAACTATAAAAACTGTTTCAGATAAATCTTCCAAATAGCAGATGCTTAATTCAAGGGAATCAGGTTAAAAATTCCCAAAGTGGGATGACCAGTCATTTCACAGTCTGAACTGTCTACAAGCCTTGATCCGTAGTAATTCTTTCAGACCAACTTTGCAACTTTTATTTTATGCCAAGGAGGGAGTAGTATTTGCATACAAACAGCATATAAACGTGTGAATCAACTGAAATGGTAGGACATTCATACAAACTGAGAACCTTTTGGACTTGACAGAAGGTAAGTATATTACTCAGTTCAACAATTGTAAATACACAAAAAGATGATAAATGCTTAACTCAAGTTCCACACCCAAAACTCAAAACAGCGCCACCCTTACCAAGGGCGGTGGATATTAATCATAATCATCACCAAGCGGGCATCTTAAATCTACTTGAAGTCACCATTTAGGTTTCTGGTATTGAGATATCAAATCTGAATTGTTAATTCACAGAACATGGAGATAAATAAAAAAACAAACAAATAAAGAAATACCTGCTTCGTTTCAAGCTCTGCCCTTCCCGTCTATTGGTAATTCCGACAATGTAAGCTCCCATCTGGACCACAGAAAGAACCAAAAGGAGGAAAAACGAAAGGAAATAACTTACGCTAAAGATAATTAAAGTTTCAATCTTTTCATTCATTTTTCGGATGTCTAAACAAAAAAGGCATGAACAAATCGAGCTGAGTGCAAAAATTGAGAGAAAATCATGAACATACAATGGAACCACAAGTTATGTCCTCCCTCACTTTATGAAGAATTGCACCAAAAAGTACAATAAACCAAGCACTTGTTTAGCTCAAAACCAATTAAAAGGTTTAACTCTCACCGAATTAGTTTTACCCGAAGAAATGAATTTCATTTACAATTTCAAAGTTTTATTATATTTAGAATAAAAAATTTTATTTATTTTTAAGATTTAACGAAATTAATCTAAATTTTATTAAAATAATTACAATTTTTAAATAAATTCTATAAATTTTAAAGATATATTTTCATTTTTTAAAAATTATTATTATTAATTTTTTATATTAGTCTTTTGTTATATACTTTTAATGTATTGTTATATTGTTATATTATATTATAATTTAATTTTATATAATATTATATAATATTAAAACTTGACAACAAATCAACAATCCTACCTAAGCCACTTTCTGTTGGTTTATCCGCCTTTTACTCAAAAGAAAGGTTAAAACTGCCTTTTACCATCGAGTTAAACCTACGTCGTTTCATTAACTTAAACGGATAATAGATCCACTAGTAACCAAACATTTTCATTTTTTTTTATTCAATGTCTAATTCTAAAATTTTTCAATTTAATAACTAAAAGGTTTTAGTTTAACTTAAGTCAAAAAATAAATTCTATTAATTTTTTATTAAAACAACTAATAAAACTTGATACATTCACTTAGAAATGTATACACGTGAATGTTTATATGTACAACTTAACTACTAATCAATCTTTAAAAATTTTTAATTTAATGAATACTTTTTTATTTTTTATTTCATTTTAATATTTAATCTCTAAAAGTTTTTAATTTAATGACTAACTTTTTAAAACTAGTTCAATTCAAGTTAAAAAATAGAAGCAATTAATTTTCTACTGATATAGCTAATTGAACTTATTACGTAGACATTAATATGGTAAAATGTACATATCTTTCTAGGAGTATTGCTTAAGTCTTTGTAATTTTAAACTTTTGAAATAAAATTTTAAATTTTAAATAAATTATCATGTATTAGAATTTGAATAAATTTATCTTATGTGACTAACAAATGTTCAAATGTATATGCATACATTTTAAGTATATTTGAAATATTATAAACTTATTTGATAATTTTAATACATCGACTAACCACAAAAAAATTATAGAAAATTTAAGCATTTATAATATATGTGAAAGAGAAATTTTAAATGTATTATCTTCTTTTATACAATAAGACAAAATAATTCATATTAATTTTTAATTTTTAATAAATAAATAATTACTTTATGAATTTTTAAAATTCGTGTATTTTAACTATTTATAACATTTTATTTATTAACTTTATATTGATAATATGTTATTAGGTAATTATATTTATTATTAAATAATATTAAAATAAAGAAAAATTACTTTTTTCTATATAAAGTTTACTTTATATATATTTAAAAGGAAGAGTTTTTGCTTTTAGATTTTAACGAGTTGCATAAATTCTTTAATATTAAACTAATTGTGATAATTTATATTTAATAAAGTAAATATATTATTTATTAAAAAAATTAAAAATTAAAAATAAATAATATATTAAAATTTTAAAAATAACTTCATTGTCATGTCACATCCATTATAAATTCTAAATCATTACAAATTACATTATCTTCCCAATTATATCTATGTTACTTTTTTAAGATAGTAATATCATAACTAATATCTAAAAAGATGGACAATGGAACCATCTAAAATGGAAAACAAATGAGTAGTCTATTATATCCCGTATGACACTCACATCAAGAGCTTACTTCTTGTGGAGATATCAGAGATATCAGAGCTCTAGAATAACTTGTCAATAACTGTGGAATGAACTTTGCATTAGTATTCATGAGCAGAAGGAGGTATGGTATAAATCTAGATAATAATAAATATGGATAATACTTCAAGTGATGGCAAAGATGGATGGTTCACAACTCACTAACATTTCTTATTATACAACGTATTCTAGCTAAAAAGGCAGCAATACAACGTAATAGAATTTATACAACTAAAGCCTAGAACAACTCTTAAAGGGATCCTATCAAAAGATTGGAATCATGCAAAAGAGACACAAAGTAATAAAAGGGAGATCAATGCAAGCAGTTACAACAAAGAGGATAAGGATAATCGATTGAGAAGAGATTAAATAGAACCATTCAAGATGTCTCCAAAATTATAGTATAGTGCTCGTAGTTACCTATGGAAAATTGATAGATGAAGAAGCTATTGGTGTCTATTCCTTGTCGTGCTTGAAGATGTTTTCTAACCATTAGATTGATGATGGAAAATTAGGATTAAATGCAATTAAAGACACCCTTTGTGCATGAATACATACAATTAAAGTGGTGAAAATAGGATGAAATTCCTAAAAAGCGAACTTGAAAATACAGTAAATAGGCGAAGGATTACCTTACTGCAATGTGCATACCATAGCTATATATGGTTCAAGATAACTCTAACTAATAAAGATACTGACGAAAGACTAAGATGGGTCTGGACACCCATGGAGATTGAAGGACAAAGTCTTATTGCTATTGATTTTATTTACCTTTTTGGGGTGTTATTAACCTAGTCTGGTTAGTGTTGGAGGTTAAAGCTTTAGCCAAGTGGTGTTTAACATTTAAGATATCTAATACTTATAAAGTATAAATGATGTCTATTATTTTGTATATGAGTTGATGTTTAAGTTCCAGGCTATAGGATTTTAGTTTTAGTTTGACAAGAACATAATTCATAATTAATGTATAGTTACTTAGAACAATATTAGTTGAATGGGAAATGTTCCTAGGTAGTAATAGTTGCTAATCATGCTTTAAATCATTTAGTGGAAATAATTGTTTGGATTACGATGTTCTTTAATGTATTTGGTGTAGTTCCTTATATTGTTCAAATAGTAAGATACTGTAGAACATAATAGTCATTTGGCATGCAAAAGAAACTAAGGTCTTATTAATGATACAAAGATACATTTTGACAATTCCTCTTTATTATAATGATAATTGAAATAAAAGTTGTAAGGTTTAAGTAAGTATTCGATAAAGAATCACAAAATTGCTATTTTGGTAGTAGCATGATCTTCATATGATGATATGTATAAGATAATTAAGCAATTAGCTTAGTGCAAGTAAGAAATTATGGTGTATGCCCTACAACTAATCGATTGGTTATAGATTTGTGACATATTTTTGTAAAGGAATTATTCATTTTTGTGCATTCTGTTAATTATATTTAACAATTAATCATAAAGATAAAATCTCTGGAATAATTACTATGTATTCAAAAATTATAATGAGATTACAATTATAAGATTCGGATTGTAATTTTGTATTATTTCCAAAATATTCCTTCTTGTAGTTTCATTAAAACGGGGTATTGATGAAGCAGTTAGACTGGCATTTCTTTTTTATAAAGAAAGTAATTGATCTCATAAATTAAAATATGGAGATACTTAAACAAACGTATCGGTGCTTAATAGATAATAAGTTCACTGAACTGACCCGATCTTGAGGATATCAAATAAAACATTACTTGCGTGTCTGTGGATATTCTCAAGTACGATGGTTGTATAATTAATCCTTAGACTTGAGATTATCAAAGTTATCTCATATAAGAAATACTATGTTTTGATGCTATTTATAGTCTGCTTTATAAAGTAGGTCAGTCGGTAGTACTTGAATGTAATATAAACTATATAGAGATAGTTGTGTGAATCAATTTAGGATTTGTTACTCTAAAGTAATTATGGAGAATATTTTGTTGATTTTGATTAGTGATGATTTGGGAATTCTCTGAACAAAGTGAATTGAAATTTGAAAAGAGTTTTTAAATATCAATTATAAATCATATACTAATTAGTAAGAACGAACACAATTAGATTTTATAGGGTAGATATTAATTCTGTACTCTAAATTCAATCGGAACATTATACGATGAAATGATCAACTTATATACCATAACCATGCATGGACAGGTTTGTCAAACTACTTTAACATTCTTAATATTTGGGTAGTCATGATATGTTATTAGACATCAATCTTAATATATAATCACAAATTGTTTAATTATAGAATTAAATATAAATTGAAAAAAGTTTTAATTTATCTAATTCTAATTATGAATTCTAATTATAATTTATGATCATTGCCAATTTATTAGGAACTTAATCGGTCATACATATAAGTTTATTAGAAGTTAGCAAAATTTAATTATGTTGAACTTAATTGTAATGTTTAGAGTCAAATATGAGATATTTGATTTAATTATAATTAAAGTATAATTATGATTTTTATTTAATTTTAATTTTAATAATTGAAAAATATGATTTTTTTCACTATATAAGGAGGCAACCCTAAGGTTGCTAGAACAACTTTGCCTTCCTTTAAAAAAGATTTTAAGTTCTCTTCCCACAAATCTGTGGATACGATTAGAGGTTTGGCGCGTGAATAGCTGTAATTTAAGATACGAGAAAAAATCAATTGCAGCAAGAAAGCTTTATTCAGATTTGTTTGAAACCTTTTAATTTGTTGTTTTTATTTCAAGTTAAATTTTTGTTAAAGAAATCTTGTAGGAAACCTTAAAATTTTTTGCTATGCAATCGATTAAATCAATATAGGTTTCTTAAAAGTGGCATCAGAGCCAATTTTAACATATTTAACTTGATTAAATTACTTGATTATTATTGATCTAATGAAATATATGCAAGATGCATAGATTTTGGTTAGAAATTGTTTATGAAGTTAAAAACACATTTTAGAAATTTTTTTGTCTTATATTAAAAAATTGTTTCTGTGCCTATGACTTTAGTTTTTAGAAAGGAAACAATGCATATTCAGGTACAATTTCTAGAAATTATTCACATGTATATGCCTTTGTATACGTCTCTGTCATCTTTAATTTATGGAAAAGTGGTTTTATGGAAATTTTGATTAACTTTATATTTATGGAATCTGTTAATTGATTAAAAGTGTTTAAATCTGTCAAATGACTTGAATATGTCTTCTTGAATCTATTAAATGGTTCAAAATTAAGGTTTTTTAATTTGTTTGGTTTTGAATAAAAAATTAACGCCTCTCTTTAATTTAATCCTTGATTCTTAAATACGAAGAAGATTATGAATCTTGTTTGGTCTTTGTTTTGGTTCTTGAATTTGTTGGATATGAATCTCTGCTCTTAAACATTCATGAATCTCGATTTATTTTTATTTTTCTGCTTGCTTATGTTCTTGAGTCTAAGTGAGTTTGAATCCCTCCTTGTATGTGAATCTATCGGATTTTGGTTAAATCAGAAGATCTTAAGGGGCACACTAGTGACTGAATAGCCAATGGCATGCCTATCCACCGCCTTGTTGAGATGCTGCTTCCTGGCTATGGTTGAGGGAGGTGCGACAAATCTTATGATATGTCATGCCTTTTGTTTGTTTTTGAAACAAATACGAAGCAACCGGCACAGAAAAGGGAGGCGCGATTCAAAGAGGAGTCCACACGGAGACTAAAAAACTAGAAAGATTTGAAAAAAAAAAACTAGCTTTTCACTGGAGAAGAAAGGGCGCGTATGGAGGCACAGTGGCAGCGTGCGCTATGGTTGGCGCATTTTGCACAAGCACCAACACTCCCCTTCTTCTTCTTTTAATTAAAAATATGTTAATTAATCTAATTCAATTTTTTAATTAGATTGATATTAAATTTATTTAGGATCCTAATAAATTTAGAAAAGTAGTTTTCTAATTGTTTGAAAATAGCTTTCAAAGAGTTTTATTTATTAGGAAATTTTTGGAATTTAGTTTAAATTTTCAAGAGTTGAATAATTAAATTAAATTAGTCATCAAATCAATAATTATAATAAAGTAAATTATGGTTATCTTTCATAATTAGATTATCTTAGATAAAATTGATATAATGTGATTATATTAATTATAATAATTATTTTCTTAATTAGATTAAGATTAATAATTAAG